>JAHLJT010008040.1:0-18720 GCA_031308135.1 Acheta domesticus
TGATTAAGTTATTATAGGCTCCACAGAAGACAGTATCCAAGAAGCAATATATAAATTAGGAAATATGGCTGTGCAATATTGATTATATCAATAGACAAAACTAAAACCATGGCATTTAGGGGTTGTGAACCAATAAGAGCCAAAATAGCCCTTGGAAAAAAGATAATAGAACAAGTAAATGCATTTAATTACCTTGGCTATAAAATATTATAAAAATAAAGATTTACAAGTAAAATTAAACAGATATAGTCACTCCTGTGGCACAATAACTCGAACTTTGAAAAAGAAAGTGAGAAAGACGCCCCTGTGGCCGACAAGAAACTATACTGAAACTTTACAAAACAACGGCCCTACTCATGCTGTTTTACGGAAGTGAATGTTGGACATTAACCAAAGGACAATTTAGAAAATTTGAGTCGGCTGAAATGAAGTTTCTTCGAACAATAGCAGGTTATACACTTCTTGATCATAAGAAAAGCGAAGAAATTAGAAATGAATTACAAATTTTAAAAGTGAATGAGATTATTAAAGAATATAGAGAAAATGGAAAAATTATATATTACGAATGGCGGAAGAAAGGACAGTCAATGTTGCCTTGAACTACATGCCGAAGGAGAGAAGAAATGTGGGAAGATGGAGTGAGCAGTTTTCAGGAGCCGGAACAGACTGAACAAGTCTAATCTTATAGTTGATGATGATGACCAAGAGAATGAAATACTTTTAATGAAGAAATTAATATATACAATTGATTTTATGTTGAACCAATTGGAGGGGCAATTGGAGGGGCAACCTTTTACGGGTTGCCAGATGGATTTGGGAGTCCCTTCCTCAAATGTACATAATTCTCCAATTAAAAAAGGGGAGTATAAGGAATTGATCATATTTACGAAAATTAAGTATTTTATTATGTGGGACTACGAGGGCCCTTTTGAAATTTTCAGAGGGCGCATTTGCCCGCCCCACTGCACACATGCCTATCATCGCAAATAACTCGAACGATTCGTTCTATGATCTTTAAATCTGGTTTTTCTAGGCCGAAGTTCTCGAGTTATGTTCCTCTCGCCATAATCTACTAATTGATATCTTTCGGGATAATTTCTGGGGATTCGGCTCTTCGGGTTACACTCACTCAATGGTGGGGATAGGGTGTGAAGTGTAGGCAATTCCGTTACGTCGCGTTTCACTAACATGATTTCCCCTCCCTGGGATGCAAAGGGGAGGTCGGATTTTCACATGCGTGAGTTCTCGCATGGGTACGCTAGTTTACTAGTTACAAAACTATACTTTACTAGTAGGTGAATTGTTAATATATTGAAAAAATGTCTCGAATAATAAATATATTTTTCGCATTAACACTCTCTAAGAATTAAAATTGAATTCTAATTAATTTTCTTTTTTGGTACAATATCCGCGCAAGTTTTCTTGAATTCTCAATTTGCTAAAATGCGACAAGAGCGTTAAGGTTGGTTGGCAGTACTATCAATACTCAAATCTGCAGTTCCTTTGCTGATGCATGAAAGGTTACTCATTAGAAAAGTCACCCATTAGCGAACGTTTCTTGTAATCACTGTCAACAATGCTAGCGAATATCTTTTATTCACAATTCACCCACTCATGTAAATGGGACAACACTAGGGGTAGGGATTCCAGAACCCAAGAAAACGAACGTGAAGTAGTATATTCACGTCACTCCTTAAAATCCATGCCTGAAAACAGGGCGACAATCCCTAATCACTGAGAATAAGCAGGATGTAGGTTGTTCATTGCCTCATAGAGAGCTTCAAGTATCGACGATCAGGATAATTACTTCCGATTGTTTAAAACCCTCTGTTGAATTCTAATAATATATACGTAGAATTCGTGAACAGAAACTCTAAGAAAATGATTTCACATTATTACGAATTCAATATATAAAAACAAAGGAGGCTAACCATTACTCATTCACAGGACATAAAATCATACAAATGAACTTTGGCCTATGCGCTGCGTCGGCGTTCACAAAACATTTCTGGGGAACGACGATCGAATTGGTGTTTGCGTGAGCCGGTGGAGTAGAGGGAATGGATACGCCCGGAAGAGGTGGCGCTGAAGGCGCAAGGAAGGGCGCGCCAAAACAGGGTGGGGTGTAGATAGACGGGGCTGGGCGCAGCGGAGCGGGGACGAGCCTGTGGAGAGTGGGGGGTGCACGCAAAGCAGCATGGTGGGGCAAGATAGGAAGCAGTGTCTGGGGGTAGAAGTGCTTTCGTGCCGCGAAAAACCTTCCCCGCGCCACCGCTGCGGGCACGCGATGCAGCCCCACGTTACGCAAACCCGGCAGCGAAGTTGGGAGCCAGGAAGGGGAGGGGGTGGCAAAACTGGAAAAGGGGAAGGAAGAAGAGTGTCGGTAGGAAAAGGAAGGAATCAGCGATAGAACCCAGCGGATGCACGGACTGCGTCAGCTTTCTGGAGAATTCGCTCGTAGAGGTGTTTCCTGACATTCGTGCTTTTACCAAATGGCAAAAGCACTTGTCACTGTATACAACGGATACTGGAAGGACGCCCATCCGGTGCGTCAGAATGGAAATCGCCGCAGTGTCTAGCGGGGCGAAGTGACGCAGTGCGTGACAAGTGAATGTTTTGATGATAAAAGTTATGACGATTACAAATCTCTTTGACCATCGTGCCTAAAAAGGACTTGCACTAGCTGAATCTGTTGGCGAAAAATAGCTACACTTTGAACCTCCATGAAACAGAAACACAAGCTCGTTTTTATATTACAAACTTGGTTAAGATTTTCACGATTTAATAATATCAGTCCCGCATTTGGAATTAAAATGGAATTGTCCACAATGTTTGGATTTTTTACTTAAATCTCCTGAACTATCTTAGTTTTCAATACAAATCATACAGCTTCTACTCGGTTGTTCGAATATGTTACTCTAAACAATAGATAAACTGCTAGTAATAATCTCTCTTCCTATGATGTCATGCTAGCAATAGAAGGTCGTATATAATGAAATATTTAATGTTGAATCAATGAAATATAGATTGCTCATCTTTGGAAAGTATTTAAAGAAGGTTTCCAATAATAGTATGGACTTATTTTGAGTTTAGTCAGTGAAACATTAATTCAAATTGTCAAATTTCGGCTTTTATTAAGCCTTCATCATGCAGGACTACAAACAAACGATTTTTTAATTATTAAATACAAAAGAATGCTTAATCATCTAATACCTACTAGCCTACTGATTAAGCAATTTTTTGTACTTAATGATTAAACTAGTGGTGCTTCCAACGCACATACTTTCTCGCACTGCTTCTATATAGTCCTAAATGCTATTCCACTACTTCATAAACCAGTAAAAGTACTTTCTACCAGCAAACATTTTCCGTTCCGGGACCCGAAATACGAACCTCAAAGTTAACGAACCGTCATTTATACTACTACGCCATACTAGCACCGTATGGGTCGAACAGAGACATAAAAAGAATCGAACCGAGCCATAAAATGGTAAATGCATGATAAAGAAACAATTGGTACGGTGCTACATACGAGAAAGTCTGTACCATTCTATAGCACCACTAGTTTATTTATTTACCGTCCCTTATTACACACGTGGAGGAAAATTTAAAGAAAAAATTTGGAGCGGTTTTTGAGAAATATTGTTTGGAAATTTGAAGCAAAGATTACGCAAAAACGTACTCGTTTTTTCAGAAAATTCTACATAACCTTTTTTAAAGAGCTAGTTTTGTACAAGAGACTGTGTCAGAGGTAAAAATCACTATCTACAATATTGTAGTTTTAAAAATATTTTTTTGCAATTTTCAAAAAAAAAAGTATTTCCCAGAAGTAGGACAAAAACCATATTTTTATCGTCCCTCATTACATAAGTGAAGAAATTTTAAGAAAAAATTTGGAGCGGTTTTTGAGAAAATTTTTTTTGTAAATTTGAAGCGCAATTTACGCAAAAACTACTCGTTTTTTCCAAAAAAAATGGTACATGACCTTATTTAAAGTGCTATTTTGTACAACTGACTTTGTCTGAGGCAAAAATCTCTATCTTCAATTTGCAGATAGTCAAGAAATGAAGCACATCTTTCAATAATGTAGATTTATAAAAGTATTAAGACTTAGTCAGGAGACGCATTTTGTAAAAAAATTTCAAATACTTAATTTTTATTTAAATTCAAATGTTAAAAGAATATTCAACAATTAAAATGGAAGTAAGCTTATCAATATTGACGAACATGGCCGGGAAAGTATTCAGTTTACAAAGGAATCCGGCGATGTGAAGAAGCAGAAATGGGTATCGGCACCATGTTCAAAAGAACGAAATTTCGAGCAAAATATCAAATTATGGGTTCAAAATCAGAAAAGCCTGATAATTAGGATATATTCTCCGGATAAGCTTGCATTGAAAAGACCTAAAATTCATAAATGCAATATGTAAAACATCAGTGTTTCTTTCTCACCTAAGTTCTTCCGTTGTAAAAACAAAGTTTTGGAATTCTGCATTAGAAATCGGCGATTTTTCGACAGAGAATTTGTGTTGTGAGACCCTGGCACCGAAAAAAATGCAGAAATCTTGTTTCTATAAAGTACTTTCTCTAACACGTGTTGCCAGAATCCAGGTTTTGTGTGACTTTAATATACCGAAAAATTGATTGACAGCCAAAACGTCCGATCGTTCCTCTGTTGTCAATGTCAGCCCCTAAACCGTTCAGACAATTTTCTCCAAAACTGCAATTTTCCGATAGATCAGGACGAACTCGAAACTCTGTGATTTTGAACCGTATATTTGATTTGATAATTTTCAAGAAGGGCTCAAACATTTTCAAACTTTCTCAAAAATGGTTCCAAATTTTTTGATTGAATTTTTTTCCCGTAAAGCACAAATGACGCTTAAAAATTACACGGAACTCATTTTCATTGAAATCTGTAAATTTTCGAAAATTCCAAAAGTTAAAAATTTTCCACCGCTCTTTCTACATCTACAATATTGCAGATAGAAAGTTTCTCCTTAATGATATCTATTTTGCCAAGACAGATATTCAAATAAATTTTTAAATATGAGAAGTTTTTTGCGTAATTTTCCTTGAAATAAAGGCAATTTTTTTTACGGTCATTTTCTCAAAAACTGCTCCAAAGATGTTCTTTACGTGTTTGCGATTGAGCGATTAATGCGATAGAGCATGAACGCTTAAAAAGTGGCAAAGGTCCCATTTTCGGTGAACTCTCTGGATCTTCGAAAATTGCTAATAATAATAATAATAATAATAATAATAATAATAATAATAATAATAATAATAATAATAATAAACATTGCAAAAGTATAACATTGATAGCAGAGATTTTTCTTTATTGAAATCTGTTCTTAGAAAATATGTCTTTAAGTACTATATGTTTTTGAAAAAACAAATAGTTTCCTCGTAATTTCTGCTTGGAGTAAATTCAATTTATTTAAAAAATCTCAAAACGGCACGAAAAGTTTTCTTAATTTTTTTCATGAGATAGAGCTTTAGGAAATGGTAGTCTCATTTGCATTAAACTTTCTGAAATTTCGAAAATTGCGAAGGTTATAAACAATGCGAGAAAGTATGTGTTGTAGCTCCGCTAGGATTAATGAACAATTTGCTTTCCTCAAATATCAAAGCACAATGGTTTCTCATATTTCTTTATATATTATCTTGTGAGCTGAAGAAATTGGAATTGTAATGCAAGGGAATTATCGTTAAGAATAATCGCATATCTACAAATTCTCGAATTGAATGTTTCCAATTCAGGAGCAAAGCACGGGGTGGATATAGAGCCCCCCTAACTTGCGAGGAAGCAAGGAAGGTTAGAATCCACAAATAAAATACACTTGCAATTTTAACAATAATTCATGACGTGAATTTAATATCTTTAAAAATAACAAGGGTAGAATTAAAAATCATTTAATCAAATATATTTTACGAAGGGAATGAAAGCTATGCTCTCTTACTTTCCCTGTGGATGTTCAGAGGGCGATGTTCGCTTTCTGGCCTGTGAAGCCGGTTGATTGAACATAGTCACGAATCGAAATGAATTTCTAGATGCACCAGCTGAAAAATAATTTTGCATTTAACATTTATCTTTCGGCTTGTCTTGACCATAATTATTATTGAAATTAAGAGTATGACTTCAAAGACATATTGCCATCTCTAGAATAGTATATAGAAACTTTAAATATTATTTTGTTTAAAATAAAAATCACTAAACTCTTATAGACTTACTACCCTAAAGTTCTCATATCAAATCGTTGTCCGGAACGCGAGTGTTATTTTGAGCCCGGAGCAATTTCAAGACACATGGAGCATTTTGACCCCCAAGGGGCTGAACACTCGAACGACGAGCTCCCGCCCTCATTATCGCATTTACGACCGGCGGCGGCGGCGGAGGCAGCAGTGGCAGGGGCAACATCAGGGCGCAGACCCTGAGACAGGGCACCTGCATTGCGGCGCATTGCGCACTCGCGGCTCGGCGCGGGCACCTGAGCAGTGGCGCTGCCACGCGGGCCGCTGCCGGCAACCACCAGCACGAGCGCCGCCGCCGCCGCCGCTCGCCGTCGCGACGGATCGAGCGGTTCGCTCGCGACCTTCCGCAACGCCGGCCGGCGAGCGTTCGACGGCCGCCGCCGTCCAACGGCTGCTGCACGCCGCTCGCCCCGATTGCCAGCCACGGCGCCTGATGTTGAGCCCGCCCGTGGTGATTTGCACCAACGACATGCCAGGGTACAAAATGAAGTTATTAAACGGGCAAACTATGGAAAGGAATAGAGGGCAAGTAATGGTAGTGGCGCATTCACGATGCTGAAAATGAGAGAAAATATAATTAAGACCTACAAACGGCAAAGAATTTTCCCGGAACAATTACACGTGCCAACAAGAGAATTGTTGTATAGATGTTTATATTGTGATAGAGACATTTAAATTGCAATATAGAGGCGATTTGTTACGATCACGGAGAAAATATAGGTCTCCATCCAAAAGGGGTCAACATCCATTTTCAATCTCACTTGTTTCTTGTAATCACTAATTCGTCGGTAAGTGCCAGACTGGGAACAAACACGGGGAGACGAGGGAATAACTGAGCAGCCAGTACTATTGCAACCAACATTTCTGAGAGAACGTGATCCATAGCATTAGGCAAAAGTATGAAACAATGAAGGAGGAAAAGTTCAAAGGATATTCTACGAAAACCCAGTAGAGGAAAATGAAGTGTTGGACTTGAAAGAAGGAAGAACAAACAGAGATGGAAAAGGAAATTACCCATGAAATTAAAAAAAAGAAAGAATGTGGAATGCAGGAAATAACTGGAAATTGTCCAAGAAATGAGATTTATCTTTTGGCCTAGCTTACATGTATAAATATAGTGTAAATTTGTATGTGAAATATCCTTGGGTTTTGGTGCTATATAAATTAATAATAACTATGGAATTTCTACTTATTCATGTATTGAGACCAATCTCATGAACTGATGGGCAAATTTTGTGGAGATTTCATCGATTCTCCATGATTTTGGTGGTTCGTGTGTCAAAACACTTGCGAGGTTAGTGCAAATGAATGACATGTGCGTTATTTTGCCTTACATGCGTCAGTTTGTCACGCGACATTTGCGCGACACGCGACAGACTCCTCAAATTCACCTTCACTCAACATCACTTGTCTACGAATCACGAACGACACTTTATAAACGCTTCGATATTAATACATTCATTTCATTTTAGACAGATGTGTTTCGACGAAGTAAGTATTTTCATCTGAAAACATCATCTAAAGGACCATTTACCAATCATTGAAATTTAAAAAATGTACCAGATTCGTTCTGGTTTTTTCTTTGAAGATTTGAAGATTTTCTTCCCTTGTATCGTTCCTTACCACAGATCTGTACAACTCTGAACAAAATGTTGAAGAATTTGTGAATGACTTCCGCTCCTGTTGCATTTTGAAATCGCTTTATTATCTCGAGGCGACTAATTTCATTAAAACATGTACGTTCCAGTTCTAAAGTTGCTACGTGAAATGTATGTGGAATCGGTTCGCAAAGAACAGGTAATACCTGACGTGTAGCGTTCATCTGTTTGTAGGGTCTAAATGTTCTCAAGAAGCTTGAATTATCAAGTAATTAGAGTAGCACTTACTCACCCTTACCGGGCGAGCGCGTTTAGTGCCTTCTTGTTGTCTTACATCTTACGTAATAACTTCGAAACAATGAACTACGTATGTAGTAAGGTCACTTATGTACAATTATATGTTTATTTTTGATTTTCAGCTTCCCTTTCGTCAAGATGAATGATTACTTGATAAGCCCATCAATTATATGTACTCATTTGCCTCGGCACGAGACGAATATTCTGTAATATATGTTAGCTTCTTTTCTCGAAAAGAATCACACCAGGCTCACAATGAGGAAGGGAGATCAAGACACTTAGCTGTCTTCTTAAAATAGTTCGACCACTAGGTTTTGAAGTTTATGATGTTCTCAGTGTCCATTTCTATTGTCATGAAGCATTTAGGCGTCTGCTAGCTGATAATACTAGTTCTTCTCTGTGAGGATCAGAAAATAATCCTGGATTTCTCTTTCCCAGTCAATAGAATTTTTAGTTGGCAATAGAAATGACATTTTAAGCTGATCTATAGCTTGAATAATAACAAAGACAATGTATCTCAACTCTCTTTACCAAAAAAGTGGACTTATTTTCTTTTGAAAATCACCGATTCAAATGTAGAATGAGCAAAATTATGAACTTCGTCTTATTCTTCTTTCTCTTGTTCACGATCTTATTTTCACCTTCATGTATGTGTTTGTCTTTAGTCCATTGCGGTTTCATGATTCTTAATATATAATTCACATATTTAGATTTTCCTACATTTCAGATTCGTTCTATTTGTATTTTTTTGCAGAATGTAAAGCAATTATTGAATTATTGATTGAAGTAGAACTATAATTGATGAAGGTTATAGGAAGTATGTCATTTTCTTCTGATATATCGGCCAAGATTGTTTTGATTCCAATTTTATGCTTTTAAGGAGGCAACTAATGTAGGTTTTATTGGAAGTATTGTGAATTTAATCATTAAAATACAAACGTAATATATGTTTGGTGAATTATATTTAAGATTTTTTTACAATGATTTATTACTTGTGAACTTCTGAAGAAATTGGTGTAACGTAAATATGTTAAAATGTTGTTAGTTTTAAGTTTTTTGTGTAACTGTATTCTTACTTATTTGATTATTTCATTGATTAATGATTTCATTATTTCCATAATTTTATCCTGGCGTATAACTGATGATCTTCTTCTTTTGCCTTTTCCCCGTTACTACGGCGTCAGCACTAATGGGTGAGGGCTCAATGTTTATTATTTTTCCGCCACTCCATTTTTATACAGACTTGGCAATGATTTTACGGCCGGATGCCCTTCCTGACACCAATCACAAGGAACGCACAAGCACATGCATAGGCAACACACACAATCACGAAAAAAACAAACAGTGCCCGAGGGGAGATTGGAACCCACGATCCTTTGGTCCAAGATCGCCACTAAACACTGCTTTAGCGATCTCGGCCACCCGGCTGGCAGGCAACTGATCTTAAAGACAATTAAGGAATAAGTTTTTAAAAAGGAATACATTTTTATTTCCTTTTGTAATTGTTTTGTATTTGCCATCTTCTTGCCAACTTTACATTCTATCTTCCTTTACTAAAACTAGAAGATTACTTCGAAGTGAGCTTCGAACTTTTGAATGGATACAACTTAATCAGGTATAAAACCTTTCTAAAGTAAAATAAGTTTATAAGTTTAACATCCAGAGCTGAATGTCATCCAGTAAATCGACTTAAGAATGAATAAAAACAAGGTTACAAATATACCAACGTTTAATATTTAAATATTATATCTGGAACACAGTAACTATAATACGAAATTACTTTTTTTAAATGAAATATAGTATCGCATATTCAAAAATTAAAACTGCGAGTAACGTCAAAGCTGATCAATGAAATAAATTCATGGAGCCACGCCATCGCAAACACGATCTGATATAAACTCAGCCATAAGTTACAGTTACGCCAAATAATATGAACCACCATCAATTGGGCACAAGAAATAAAACAATAAAATACTTGGGCTTTAACTTCGATACTTGACTCAACTGGAAGCAACATACAGAGGTAAAAAATTCAGCAAGCCAAAACTAAACTAATTCAACTATGACCCTTACTGAATCAACACAGTCAACTCTCCACATCTACTGCTCTATTACTCTACAAAGCAATAATCCGGCCGACACTTCTAAATGCTTGTCCCATTTGGACCAATACCGCCAAAACCGACCTACAAAAATGCACGAGATCCAAAATAAATTTTTAAGACTATTACAAAAAGCATCATGGTACATAAGTAACAATCAACTGCATAATGATTTGAATATAATAAAAAGCTAAATAGCCTACCTCGCACACAGTTTTTTACGCAAAACTTCCCAAATTCAAGCATCGTCCTCTAATAAACGGCAAAACCTCATTATCAAGCGAGAATTAATAAAAGATATCCCCTTCATTCATTCTATAAATGTTCGCAAAGCTGGAATAATACTTCTGAAGTGCTTCCTACTTCCTTTCTCGCTATATTTTTATATTATATTTATATAATTGTAATGTGTATAATTTTAAGTTAGTATACGGTAAAGACCATCAAATATTTGCACAGTTAAATTGTAAACTGAAAAATGTAATGTCAACCAAAAATAAAATTACATAAAGAATAATATGAACACTACTTGATTGATTTCGGTTGATTGATCCTTTCAATTTAAGAACAGATTTAATTTCAGACAAAAATCTCTATCTTCAATATTGTAATTTTGCGATACTGAATTTTTGCAATTTTCGAAATACAGAGAGTCCGCGAAAGAGAAACCATCACTTTTCTCAAAGTCTTTTGATACATACGAGGAAAGAAACTTAATGAAAAAATTTAAAAGTTGTCTGTATTTCACGCAAAATTACGCTATTTTCTATTCAAAACACTAATCATATTTTCTACATGAAAAAATATTTTGCATGACCTTTAGTCTGTCTTTCAACAGATTATATTAAGGAAACAATTTCTGAACTTCAATATTGTAGTTGTAGGAAGTCGCCAAAAAATTGAGCTTTTGCGATTTTCACAAATTCTGTGAGTTTAACGAAAATCGCCCCTGCAACATTCTTGTAAGTGATCTTTCCACTATCTGAGAAAAAAATCAAAGACTCGTGAAGCAGTTTTTAAAATGTTGAAACTCAAAAATCATGATAGTATTTTTGAGGGTATCAAAAATCTTGGTACCTTCAAAAATAAAAATAGCTGCATCAAATACAAGGAGCTTCGAGTTGAACCAGATATATCAGGGAAAGCCAATTTTGGAGAAAATCGTCCGAACAGTTTAATCGCTAGTGGTGACCACAGACAGACAGATCGGTGTTAAACAGTTTTCGAAAGAGCCCCAAAAACGAGGGTCCTGACCATATAACGTATTTGAGGAAGTAATTTTTCACATATAGTCTAAGAATTATCCAGTTTTTTCAGTATCAGAACTCACAACATGAGTTTGTAAGACAAAAAATCGCAGATTTTTGTCGCAAACAAAAAATACTTTCTCTTTACTACGTACGTAATAGGCGAGAATGTAAATGTATTATGAATCGTTTTTCTGTCCAGAAACGAAAGTAAATTATTGAAAGATGAATATTATCCGATAATGGTGAGTTTGCTTTGCAGTCATTTCTATTCACGTACATTACGTCACTGTTTAGCAGGGTAAAGGTATTCTCGTCACCGTCATCTGTCGTCAGCGTTATGCCGTTGCTGCTGCCATTCATACACACGTCATCAACTTATATCCCATTGTATTAAGAATTTTCTATTTTCTTCCGCCTACTTTCTACCCTCAAATGTGAATCATTCCTAATAGGGCGTCCTGACTCCTTCCTTCCACATGTACATCATCAGATAAAGATACGGAACACTATGTTAACTTGTTAGTGTATCGATTTCGTTCCTGACCTCTCTGCAAGGTTTACCCTAACCATTGACCTTTATAATCTTTTTAAATCTCACGCAGAATTTGGAGAAATGTGAAAACAAATAACAGAACCTTAAGATTCAGTTCTATATCTGATTTTAGATAGGTGCCAAAGTGTATAGTTATTGAAATAACATTTTTTGTAACAAATTATTATGTAGTAATAATGTAGTGCGTGAAAGGAAAATTTATAATGTCCTGGATACCTAACGTAACGTTTCTCAGCAATTTCTCAGCATTTCCCTCCCAGACATCAGGCATGTGCAAGACCGCTCTTCCCTTTCAAGAAATTAACACTGCCCGCCAATCACGGAACTTAGAATTACTTCGCAAGGAAATACAGATGCGAATGCGCTTGATGCAAAAGAATTGTGAACTATCAGTTGTTATCAGAATTTTAAAATTTGTAATTTTGATGGGCAATGTTTTTTTAACTTTAACAACATAATCTGGTAAAGAAGTCTACGGTTATACTGCTATCTCGGGGTGTTCCGTAATTTTCATTTTCGTGGCATAAATTGCATTTGTGAACATTTCTATCGATTTTGAGAAATCGTAATCACTAGTTCCTGTTGATAACAGCGTTGAGTGTTTTCTTGATATAGAACATTTTCCTCCAATTAGAAGGTAAATGTGTAATCAACTCTCCTCGAAATCAGAAATCCTATTGGTTGTAATTCGTGAAGAGAGTTGCTACTTTCACCAGTTGCTAAAGAGGACGGATGTGCTAGAGCAACGCTGAGGCGGTGCCTGCACTCTTGTGGTCTAGCGTCATGGCCGCGGTCAATGCCGGTGACGGTAGCGGCGGCGGAAGGCGTACAGTGTTCACAAATACTTTTCTCAGCAAACATAGGGCTCTCGAACTAAAAATAAATTATTTTTACCTGTCCTTTATTGTCTGCGTGTGTGCTTCGACTAATTAAGAAATTTGCGTTTACTATTCAATTATGAGAAATATAAATTCAGCACTTCCATTCTGGCAAATAGTAATGCAAATGTGTTATGTAAATGCAAATGCAAAAGTATAAGATATATAAGTAATCTTACATATACGTATCTTCAATGCAGCTATCTGTTAACTTAAATATAATTACCTACCAAATTCTCCTCTTTTATTCTAAATGTTCTGATCCTTTATTATTCTCAACTTTCCTTTTTGATTTTACACATTTGAACTTCCTCTCTTTACATTTTAGACACTCAAAAAATTGATATTTTGAAGAAAAAAGAAATGATTATAATAATAATAACAATAAAATAATAATAATAATAATAATAATAATAAATGAATAATAATAATAATTTCGAGATTGCCGAATGTGGGGCATAAAAGCACAGGCCGTCCCGGTAGTTATCAGAGCTCTGGGATTTGTTCCACAAATTTGTGTAAGAACGTGGCTAATCTTTCAGGTCATTCAAAAGACTGGGAAGTGCAAGAAATTTCTTTATTTGGAACCGCCCCCATTTTTCGCAAAGTATTGAAGTGGCACCGACAGCCCTAGATCTGCTCGTTAGGTAGCTGGTTGCAACCTGGAGTAGATTTTATATTCAGCCGACTCATAACATCTTAGTCGTGATATAGAGAAATAATAATATTAATAAAAACAACAATAATAATAACAGCAACAGCGAAATGAGGGAAGTGGGCTCAGCGCGTAAAGCGCTGATTTCGCAGTCGGGAGGCCCGGGCTGGTCATTCTGAACGGGGTTTTCGGGTTTCCCCGGTCATATAGGTGAAGGCCTGGGGTAGTTCAAAAAGGCCACGATCCGTCTTATCATCTTATCAGCTCATAATTCAAGGCATAACAACATTGCCTTACCAAAGGATACTGCCGAAAAGCTGCCCCCGTAATGACACCCGTTAATCTCTCTCCGGGATAGAACGTGACTCGGCTCGGAAGACGTGTAGCGTGTTCAGAATTGGCCGATACATAATAATAATAATAATAATAATAATAATAATAATAATAATAATAATATAATAATAATAATAATTAATTTTTACCTCTGTATGTTGCTTCCAGTTGAGTCGAGTATCGAAGTTTAAGCCCAAGTATTTTATTGTTTTATTTGTTGTGACCAATTGATGGTGGTTCATGTTATTTGGCGTAACTGTAATTTATGGCTGAGTTTATATCAGATCGTGTTTGCGATGGCTTGGCTCTATAAATTTATTTCACTGACCAGCCATGACGTTACTCGCAGGTTTTGATTTTTGAAATATGCGATACTATATTTCATTTAAAAAAGTAATTTCGTCAAATTCGTAAAATCTATTTTCCCTATCTCTCTATTTTCCCTCTCCTCCCTATTTTCTCCCTCTCTATTTTCCCTCACTCTATTTTCTCTCTCTATTTTCCCTCTCTCTCTATTTTTTCCTCTCTCTTTCCCTTTCTCATTTTCCTCCTCTCTCTTTCCCTTTCTCATTTTACTCCTCTCTCTTTTTCACTTTCTCTTTTTTCCTCTCCTCTCATCAACGTGCGTCGCCTACTCCTGATGTTCTCCTCGACCTCGCCCCACGGCACATGCAACGCCCAGCAACAATGAGGCTCACGTGAATTGGGGAATTGCATTTATTTATTTATAGGGATTAAATAGTTTCCTTATAAATTTAAATCACATTTAATCACATTTAAAAAACTGAGCTAACCAATATAAATTTGATTGAAATACAATATTAAATGATAGATGGTATAGTTTATTAAAAAATTATTAAAGAGGGAAGATAGAGAGTTATTTCAATATCGATATTTCGACGTAAACACACGAAATATTACTAAAAGTTCTTCATACCAGAGGTTTTTTTGTTTTTCAACGTCCGTCCGACCGTCTGTAAACAACCCTAGCGTGAATCGTAAACTGGTTTACAAGGTTTTCAACCAAAATTTATATTCCTCTTTGATCAGGCTGGTGGTGCGTCTCTTCGAAATTGAAACGAATGTATTAAATTTTGGAATACTTTATATGAATTCCTACGACATTTCAAAATTTCCTTAAATATGGTTCCAAATTAATTCCTAAAATGTTTAGCTTGAATACCCTACTTTGCTCATAAAAATGTCACTGGTTCGAATTTCATTAAACATTGTTCAGTGATTTTGAGTGAAAAATAGAAGATTTAAAAACAATACTTTAACAAGATTTTCTAAAAAATGGCATCAAATTTTTCACGATAGAATAATCTTTATAACTATGGCTTCATAATATGAGTTTTGATTACCATCTCTCAAATTTCGAAAATTGCAAAAGTTAATTTTTTCGAACTCCTCCTGCACGTTCAATATAGTAGCCAGAGATTTCTTTATTAAATTGCTAGAGGGCCCAGTAATTCTTCACTATTTCACAATTGCAGGGGCAATCCGATATTTCACAATCGCAGAGCAGAATATGCACTTAATACTCCAAGGTAAGGCGGGTTGCGTAGACCTTCTGTTCACGGGCGCATGAGTCAGCATGAACGCATAAAATCATCATCAAAGAGCGTCTATGAGCGACAGACATTCGCACATTCTCATTGTACTATGTCTATGTTCTTCGCCCAAGTTGAAGCAATAAGTTGACAAAGTTTTAAGACAATCGGATGAACGGTACGGCAGCGCTTAAAATACGAACAAACAAACAACAATTGATTTGTATGTATTATATTCATGAATAATTCCAAATATTAACTCATTTCACTAACACTTTTTTAACATTTAATAGTTTGTTGTTGTTGTTGTTATTGTGTACTTTTCATTTGTATGATGACAAAGTTCAAAATTTTGCTGGAAACCAGTCCTGAAGCTAGATATTTCCTTCTTAGTTCATTATATAAAATGAGAGTGTGTGTGTTTCTGTGCGCCATAAACACTTGAAACCTCTTGACTGATTGCTCTCAATTTTGGTACGAATATTTTTGAGCCAAGAATAAAAAAAAAGCGTAGTTGCCATAATATTACCGCCAAATATTTAACAATATTTCTAATTGTGATTCCCAATGAATCTGCGGCGCAGATGTTGTTGGGTGACGCGGGCGGGACCGAGCGAGGCTGAATGGAGAGGACGGAAACAGGAGAGCAAGGAGCAGACTGAGCGGAAGGAGCGGAAGAAACGAAAGGACAACGGAAGAATTGGACGAAGGGGAAGGACGTGGAGCGAAAAAGCGAGCGGAATGGAAGGAGACTGAACGAAAAAGCGAGTCGAGTGGGAGGAATGGGCATAGCGAAAAGGAAAGTGCAGAAGAAGTGGACGGAGCGTGATGAACGGAACAAATAGGGCGGAAGAGTGGAATGGCAGAGAGGAAGGTATGGCCAGAACGACCATGGCAAGACGAGAATGGTGTGCGGAGGAGAAGGGTGAAGTTCGTGCAGGGCTAAGATTGCTTAACAGATGCTTGTGATTAAATATCCGAGCAATGCTAGATAATCAGCTAGTTCAATCTATTCGACATTCGATCTTTAAATCACCGTTTTCATAATATTAGTAATGTTGGCGTATTTTTTAGTAATATCATTTGACTTTACAAGTGATGGTGAGATGGAAGCTGCAAAATAAATAATATTAAATAATCGCTACGAATTATACGAGAAAGAATATTCTGAGTAAGAAGACTAGTTTTCCTGATTTAATTGTGTCAAGGGCTCCGGACGTTTTGGAGGCTAATATCATTTCAGTATTGAAAAAAAATGTTATATTTCGAATATTTCGCGTTTTTCTGAACGAAAAAGGTTCCCTTGATCTAGCTTCAACTCAAAACGTAGTGTCCTGGATATGGTAGTGTCATGTATACAAAAAACTTCAATATATTACTGACGGGGGTTTTTGTACGAGGGTTGCCCGTAAAATAAGGTTCCCAATAATTTTTCACAATGAAAAACATATTTTTTTACTTTGAAATATACATTTTTGGAAAGCCTAGAGTTTTCCTATTGTTGACACATCGCCGCTGAGATCGATGCATTTTTGCATGGGGTATACCAGCATCTTTATGTCCAAGTCGTCGAACTCTCCCGCCGCGCCGCGAAGGTAGCTTGGCACCTCTTCTTTCAGATCCTCTCCGGTTCTGAATTGAGTCCCACCCAAGTGTTTCTTCAATTCAGGGAAGAGATGGTAATCACTTGGGAGTATGCCCGGGCTGTAGGGCGAGTGTGTGACAATATCCCTTCCAATTGTTTGAGAAGATCGGTTGTTACACGGGCGAAATTCGCGGGCCTCTTCAACGCGTTGCCGTTTACGGGCTTCCGTAAACATTCTTGGCATCCACCTTGCACAAACCTTGGTATACCCTAAATGGTCTGTCAAAATTTTGTCAGTGGTAGTCTTTCTGACACCAGGGATCAACTTGCAGAGTTCTCGAACCGTCACACTTCGATCTTTCAGCATTTCTTCTTCCACTTTCGCAACCGTTTCGTCCGAAATCGATGGCCGTCCGGAACGCTATTCGTCATGGACATCTGTACACCCGTCTCTGAATTGTCTGCACCATTTGCGCATGTGTTGTATGCTCATACACTTTTCTCCATAGACTTCACACATTTGGGAATGGATGTCTCCCGGCGCAGTGCTTTTTGCATCCAAAAACCGAAGTACAGAGCGTTATTCGCAACTGGCGGGCGAAGCAAGCGAGAGCTCCATCTCTAAAGGCCGCTCAGCCAAGAGTGAATTTCGTAGAGAGTTCGCGGGGGTGGGGATTGGGAGAGGGTGTGCTAGGTTGGAAGAAGCTACACGCCAGTGTTGCCATATCCCGTCAGTGTTGCCAAATCGTGACTGCAGTCTTGGAAACCTTATTTTACGGACTCAGGAATTCCCAGACCTGGTTTTATTTTATTTTTTTAATTCTTTATTTTTGGTCGCATCAACGACTAAGATTATTAGCGGCTACATTATTTATTACAAGTATTTATACAATTATAATTTCATCCATCATTACATTAAAAAATGTAACAACATATATACGTTGTATATCCTAATTATATGGCAAGTCATTAAAGATGTTACATATCCATTGTATGGCAAGTCATTAAAGATGTTACAATTTTCGCAGAACTTAATCAATTGGTTCTGATATTCATTTAAATACAAAAAGGTATCTAAATCTTTATTTAGATTAGTGAATTGTCTTTGGTGACTGACCTTTAGGGCAGTTTTCTGTTATGAGGTATATCGTTAAATTGGTGTTACAAGCATCATAAAGTGGAGGTCATGTTTTGGTAATTAGGTAGAGATGGGTTAATTTTGTGTGGCCTGATCTTATTCTGGACAGTGCGACTTGTTCTCTTCGGTTAACCTTCTCACAAGTTTTAATACGGTAAAAGTGATTAATTTGGTAGTAGAGTTAACTTGCTTTGCATTCTTTCCATGTGCTGTTCCATTTTTGTGTCATGCATTTGTCTCAAATTATCAAATCAAGTATGGATGATGCAGTGAATATTATTCTCCTTCCATAGGTCTATTAATGTTGTTATAGAATGGTTTTATTTTTATTTCGGGGTGGAAAAGATTAATGGAAATGAAACAACAACAAAACACTGTCCAAATGACGCGCACCCCAGTTTCCCTCACAAGATGTGTCCGCCCACTGTGCGGCGCTCTGTGGTGCGACGCGGCGCGGCGCGGCGCCAGCCATATCGGGGACGGGCGTGGCGCGCGCGGAGGTGCGCGACCTCCTCCCGCCGCC
>JAHLJT010008041.1:0-14534 GCA_031308135.1 Acheta domesticus
GTGCTTTGCTTACTCAGACATGAGTGTTCGACGCTCTGCTGTAATGAAAATTTTATGTTGAACTTATTTTTGACTTTCACAACCAATATGTAACCAGCACATATTAATGGAAGAATTGAGAGCAAAAATCAGGCAACTGACATTTGCTTAAGAAATTATAGAAGTGAACACTGTGCTAGCTCATAATAATATTTATTAGAGAAAAAATCGGATAAATAATCATTCATCGACGCACATCTGATATTATTCTTTGTGGAACTTCTTTCCACTTAAGAGCAATATCCACGCAATTATCGCAGGACAGATGTTTCGTTACATCACTTTTATTGTGGAGAAATCGTTAAAATTGTGTGGTGTATCGTGAAAATTGAAGGTGAAGAAGATGGAAACATACTTGATATGTTATTTAACAATTATTATTAACAGTGGTTAAAACCGATATAAAGTCGCATTGAAAGTTGGACGTTCATTGTCAAGACAAGTGCTGCACAAGTCATTGATTACGAGTTGCTGAAGCCAGACCATACGTGTGTGGAATGAGAAGAATGTAATGGAATGAGGAAACGTGCGCAGTTTTATACTTATTCACTATACGTAACGTACATTATTTTTACGGTTGGTGACGAAAATTAAAAATAAATATAAATGATGACTAGCCCGGTCAAAAAGTGTAAGCGTTTAGTTAACGTTCCTCTTCCTAATGATTCATTATTCTAACTATTGGATCAATACAGTGAAATCAACAACTAAAATTTCAGATATTTTACCATTTTGTTTATTGAAGTACTGCAGGTACAACCCATTTATGGTCATTATTGGGTTTACTATTGTTTCAATGAAAATAATGATTTATTCATAATTGAGACCCAGGATAAAGAAAAAGGTGAACATAGCCAAAGATGAAGAACATCATACTATTTTGTGGCACAACATGCGGTGGATTTGGGTGGAAAAGAAGGATCCACCAATCATGCTTTTCAAATTTAAACGTATATCCTTAAGATAAGTTAACGTTTTAAATGTGGAATAAGAAGACAATCAGCAACAATGCTCTATCCAAGAGGTGGACTTACAAATGATGAACAATAAGAGAGCATCCAAAAACTTAAACCACTTGTTTCTTGTTCTTCCCAATTTTCATAACTCTCTACCTCCAGCAGATGCTTAACATTCGAACAAGAAACAATTTTTTGACTGAAATTCAAGTCATGACTACAAAAGTTTAATTAAAGTAAAAGAGTTAATTTTCCAAATTACTAGAGTATGTTATATTCAGATCATCATCATCATCATCATCATTAATACGAATATTTGGAATAACTATTACTACTACTATTATTATTATTATTATTATTATTATATTTTTATGTCCCCTTGTTTTTGCTATATAGCTTGCACTACCTCATACAGGTAGGTATTTTCTAATAATTATCTTTCTGGTCTGAATTGAAAATGTGAATTCGGTCTGAAATTAGCATAGGAGCTTGTGATGTCTTTTAAAACATTTAAATTTCATATTTAGCTAAACCTGTTTTGTAATTTTTTATTGAATGTGTATTGAATATGATGAATTTTCTCAGAACTTCGTTCTTCTCGCTTACCTGATTTTGTTCTCAACACCTGAGTTGTGGTTAACACAAAATGAAATAAATTATTTTTTTATTAAACTTTTCAATAATAATTCATATAATTTTCTTCGTGAATTTTAAGAAGAAATTGGCCTTCTCAGGATCAAAATTTACAAATTCAAAAAAGTAATTGATTTGTACGTGCTCTTTACTAACTTGTTCACGCAGATGAATAATTCTGTAGTGTGGGGGCATATCCAAGAACAAAACAAATCTGTGGTAGTTAGTATCACATTTTGTGGCTAAAATGTCGTCATTTATTTCCTCAAATCGTGAATCTAGAAAGATAAAGTGAAATGAGGATGTGGATGACGTAAGAAATACTTCGAAAGGCTCCAGCTTTGCACGATGTAAAGCAAAAGCACAGCAAAAGTGAGAGCTACGTGCAATCATAAAGGAGGTTAGGTCAATAGACCCAATAGGATAGAAGGTAATGTCTATGTCGAGATTCTGCCACTGAGCACTATGAGGGACAAAATGTACTACTAAGGAGAAAGCAACTGCATTATACGTAAATCAATCGGGAGAATAAAATGTCTGGTATGAGTAGTGAATACTGTAATTTGTTGAGAGCTTGAGAAGACTGGCGAACTGACCATAACAGTGTGAGTGAGAACAGTTTCAAATACTTAGACGATGAGTATGTGTGATAATTGTTATTCGTAGAAATATGAATGCCAAAAATTATGTTTCCAGGAAATTTGATACTGCGAAATAAAGAACAATCACAATACTTTCTCTAGAAATTTCATTCCTGGCAGTGTTGCATAACAAAGGAATGCATGTCTATATACAGTGTATGCATACAATGTATGTCTACAATGAACGAAACGTATCATATTGTAAAGCAATCTTACCGCTTACGAAAACAGTAAGAAAACACCACGGGCGTATTTCTTAAAGATGTTTATAAAGAATACCCATCTATTTATCTAATATTAATGCAATGACTATAATGAAAGGTACAAAAAAGATGCTAATCGATTCGATTAAATACCAAGAAGTATCTTTTACGCAGCATTACTGTTCCTATGCAATTAGAGATTATACTGAGCATCAAAACAAAAAAATATTTATTTGTATAATGATGAAAGATGCCATTTGCATTGTGTAAACGATTAAATATGTCTGTAACAACTTCTGGGTAATATACATAAGCTTCTGTGTCAATAACCTCCATTTCCATCATATTTTGTGTTCATATTCCCTAAATTTATTGATCAAATGAAATTTTGCCCCTTGAAAAGTGATTCTGGACAGTAAATGTAGTTTTCGCTGTCTGCACAAATGTTCTTTAATCTGGTGGGTTGTTGCTGGAGGGCTTAGTCATTTCGTCGGCAGTATAATTAAATAAAATATTTATCTTCTTTGCTTATGAAAATAGTTTCAACTAGTTGCCTCCAACATTAAAAATGCTGCTGAACAAAACAACAAAAAATGTTTGCTAAAAAGTTGTACGCTCAATGTTCAAGAACAACAAATAAAGTATTATCCTACAACACTTCAATAAATTAATATTTCAACAAATACAGTCGTCACGAATACTGCAATATTCAATTTATTACATACGAATACACAATACAACAGTTATTTTCATACTAAAAACTTGCTATTCCAAAACCCAACACGTGAATAGAAAATATAAAATGGCGGACTGTCTCTTCATTGGAGCCTTGCTGCTGCATGATGTAGCTGTGTCGTAAATAATGATGTACTGAGTATGAGAATTCAGTCGGTACTTGCAGTATGAGAATAAACGGAATAACACGAATATTTGCATTTTTCAGTAAAAATAGAAACTGTTCCTTTGTTTTTGGGATTTCTCCCGAGTTCCTGAGTATCAAAACCATAGACATCTCTTACTTGGCCGGACGTCGTGAGGGTATCATCTAAAAATTATTACTGTTTACATAAGGAATAAAATATGTTTAAAATATATATTTTTACCAGGAAAATGCCGTGACGATATTTCGGAAGACAGCTGATGGAGTAAATCACTCATGTTTTGGGCGCTGAATGAACAGTTGACGCTCAGGACAAAAACCGCTTTTGTGCAAAAGGGCAATTTTTAAGAAGTGCCACTTGTCTTGTGCGCCGGCAACATGAATGCGAAAAAGAAATAAGTTTGCATTTGTCAACAAGCCACGGGAGGAAGTGGTAGCGCATATGGTCGTACATTCTTGCCGAGTGCCGGTATGGCCTCGCTTTATGATTTATGGAGTGTTTTTGTTTCAAGGTAACCAGGGTCATCTCAGAGTCTCGAGGGTCAGACAGCAAGAGTCACCTTGCATTTATTTCCATTCAGGAGAAATATTTCAACTTTTCTCTTATTATTTAAAAAATACACCAGACATCTGCAATATTTACAGCAACCATTGCATTTTCTTTGGTTCTTTGAAACGTGATTAAGACAAGTACAAACGGTAATTCCACTAAAAATGGAAGATTGACACGAGTATCTATAAAAGCCACACTCGTATGTTCGTGCTTTGATTCTACTTCCTGAAAACTACTTATGCATCTCCTATTACATGTGAAAGGTGTGGGGAAAATCCAAAACAAAAGGATTACTGAGTATACTCTGAACAGGATACGAAACAGAATACTGTCCACGAACAGATTCCATCGACGTACCCACGTCCAAACTCGTCTAGAGAGTTGAACATAAGTCTCCTGACACGGTGCCTAGATAGTCTTCCCTGTGAATGCCTCGCAGCGTCGACCTCGTAGCGGGTCAGCGTTAAGCCGCGTGGTGCCGGGGACTTTCTAAGCCCGCGCGGCGCGGCGCAACGCGGCGCGTCCATCAAAGGGTAGGCGCGGCCGCAGGAAAACGCGCGCGTGTCGCCGGTACGCCTGCTCGCGTCTCGCGCAACGGTCCGGGCCTGGCCGAGCAGGGCAGGGCAGGGCAGGCGTCGCTTTAGGCAGGCGCGCGAACGCCGCCCCCGCCCTCGCCAAAAGAGAAGCCTCCAAACGCGCCGCCCGCCTGCTGCGAGAGTCCGAGAGAGGGAGAGAGAGAGAGAGAGAAGGAGAGGTTCGCGGAGCACGCCAGATACGGCGCGCGGCGATGGCGGCGGAAAGGTAGCGGTCGCGGTGGAGATGAAAGTGGCGGCGGCGTGTCAGAGGGGGTGGTGATGTGACTCCGTGGTGGGCATTGTGGTGATGGGTTTGGTCCTTGATGATAGTTACAGGCGCCATGGGACGATTTTAGATGTGGAGACGTTTGTTTCGAGGTGGTGGTGTTTGATTGGCGATTATTGGTGCGCCAGCTACTAAGGTCATTAGTCCTGTAAGTGTAGTGCACGTTTCCCCAGGCAGGTGGCGGTGATATGCCTCCGCTGAATGACGAGGCGCCGACCTACACGTCGGCTAGTGGGGTTTTCCCCAACGAGGAATTTCTTACCAGCGGGGTACTGCCCCAGTCGGACGAGCCCTGGGCTCGCGGCATGTGTGGTAGTGTAGTTCACGTAAATGTGTGTGAGGTAAGAGGTGAGGATAGGGCAAGGAAAAGGAAGGAAAAATTGTGCGCGGTCGGTGGGCCGTTTGTTAAGGTACTGCTCCGGCATTCGCCTCACATTGATTGGAGAAACCACGGAAATCTATCGATCAGGGCAGCCGGTCACTAGAATTCTACTCCAGACAGAGACTAAATTCGACCTAGCTATTTATCTAGTGTCAAAAATATTGCCACCGTCGGGACTCGAAACCTAGGACCTCCCGGTCAGAGGCACTGCCGTGAAATCAGGTGATGTCCGGAGCCGCCTAAGGCGGCGTGGTGAGGCTTAGGAGATCTGGTGGAGGCGGCTTGGTTAAGGTGGTATGGGGTTGGTAGTGGTCTTCTTGCAAGTAAATAGTAGAGTTCAATCATACTTGTAGGGTGGTATCGGTGATAGATGTGAATTCTGATACTATGGAGATTGTAGTAGGAAACGGCTGTGCGCTAGAGGTGATCTGATAGTGTTGGGGGCTATTTGGAGATGATGTTAAGGGAGCGGCAGATACGGCGTGGAAAGCGGTAGAGGTGGAAGCGGCGATGGCGGCGGCGACCCGCTTTACGGCGTGGGAGTGGCGGGCACGGCGCGCACCTTTCTGGGCACGAGATCGAAGTTGCGGCGGCTGAGACTGCGGAATTCAAGTTGTACCACTGGATGAATCTAGGGTATATCCAAAACCTAAGAAGCTCTCTTGGCATTATATATATAATATAATATATATTATATATAATATATATAATATATTATATATAATATATTATATATATTATATATAATATATATAATATATAATATATATAATATATTATATATAATATATATACATATAAATCATATATATATGTGTATATCGTGTTAAACTATCTTAATATTGCTGATCTTGATAAAAAATCCTAAATTATTCTAAAAAATTATTTTACTTAATACTTCTGTTTGCTATAATTTATAAAATGGTGTATAACTTTGTGTTTAATAATTCTGATTGTTTCAAGGTATAATAATTGTCATTGATATATAAATTAATAGTGGTCGCTAATGACCTTTGTTGTCTATAAAGCGATCTAAAATAAATAATTTAAAAAATCTAGGGTAGGAACATCGTTGTTAGTGGATTCGTTTTCAAAAGTCAAATTACAGTTTAAAAGATGTTAAAGCTTCTGCATTCGCGCGAAAAATGAATTTCGCGAAGGCCGCAGCCATCGTAATCGCGGACATCGCGAAGGCAGAGTATTGTGTACATTTCGCTAAGCTAGTAACAAGAGATCGGCGAGAGTTTTTGTTCGAAAGAATTAGCAATACAAGAGAATTCCTTGCTCGATGACGGAGCTTACCTACACTTTTGAATTTATGGAACAAGCGTGATGATGCAAACATCCGTGAGTGTGTAATAAAAAACATGATATATTCTAACACTTGCTTTTATCGGTAGTAAGAAATTCATATTGCAGTCCCTTATAAAATAACTTATTTATAACTGCAGCCACCACTGCAAATAATTACTTTCAGTTTGAACGTTCCTACAGAATAGTTATTTCTAGAACTATTCTCTTAGTGACTGCCTTTGGAAAAGGCATGAATAATGTTGGATTTGCTAGAGTTGTGAAGTTCATAGATTTGATAATGAGAAAAGAAACAAAACTTAGCATAACCAATTAGATTCTTTACAATATAGCACACTGTGATAATTACTTCTTTTTAATGAGAATACTGGTGAGCAAGAGAGAAGAACATTTAACGCTTTAAAATTCAGTTTTCGAGCAAGAAATACTCCTATTAAGGTATTTCCGATGTATGCAACTTTACATGTTTCTAAGCCTCTCTCATATACATTTAAACGCTTTAATTGCAGTAGGTACACTTTCGTAAGTTTTTAGCGCTTCATTTTCTCTGAACCAAGAGGAAAATCTGTGAACTTAAAGTGAAATCAAGGGCTGCATGGAAACACAATACGTTGGAGCGTTTTTGACGAGTGATGTGATATGACAACAGACGTTATATTATATCTCGTGACTGAAGTTGCAGCTGCAGGAGTAGTTGTCACTCTTTATGGTTGTCATGACGATTATGAGCGCAACCAGTGACTTGGGTGTGGCGGTGGTGATTAATAGTCGTTGTCACTGTACCTCTACTGACATGTCTGTCCCGAGCTTAGGTTGTTAAACTTCATAGTAGAAGCACAAGGTAAATGCAAAGTAGTTGGTATATCAAGCGTCCACACACTTAAAAATGAATAAAATTAAAATACGCCTTAAACCATAAAAAGAGTGATGATCTCATCTTCCTTTGACGTTGAATGATAAAGGAAGGCACAATGAGACTGGGAGTGGTTTCTGGCGTCCGTGTCACTTTGTGACTGACCGAGGGTAACCAATTCTCAATGCTGTTGTGTTGAGATCACACTTGATGGAGATTTGCTATTACTAATTCTCCACCCGATGGTTACAAATAATTTTTTGATTGTCAATGAGCGATTATAATAATTAGTCAAGTCATCATCATTTTGACTATGATAGCTTCAGAGATAATATCTTTTAATTATTTGCCTGTTACAAATGTACAATAAGAAAAAGTTTATTATTTTTTTATTCAGAGGACCTGAATAATGTGTTCGAACTATTCAGATACATTTAAGGAGAGTATTGTTTGAACATAAGTCAAGTAAGAAATACGAATTCTTAATGAGATGACTGCCTTTATATAGTTGTCATGTCCAGGACGCGTCTCGAATGACAATAAGTGGAAACCAACTTACCTATTGCTAGAGGAGAAGGGATAGATTTAAGTAAAGAATCGATCCAAACAGAGAAAGATTAATTATTGCAAGAAGATTACGATAAGGAATTCTAATTTTAATATATGGTATAAAATTATTCTGATGGATAATATTCCCAGCTATTTAAAAGGTAGAAGTAAGGAAATTGACAGATGTAGGATAGTAAGATATAGGTTAGGTAATGAAATGAGAGCAAGTAAAAATTGGCTGAATAGTGAGGGGAAAAATGTAGCATCTGTGAGGTGGAAGAAGAAGATTGGAAACATATTTTAAAGAGATGTCACGTGTTTAAGGAAGGAAGAATAAGGGCAAGGTGGAATATTCAGGATAAGTGGGTGGTTATTAGAAGACAGAGATGAAAGGATCAGTATGTTTGATAAATACAGGCAAGGGTTGAATATGTATCGTATGATTATATACTTGGTAAGTAGAGTAGTATTTGTGTTTATTTTTAATATGTATGTTATTCAACTGTTGTATATACAAAGTTGTAAAATAAAATTCATTCAACTTATCCATTGCAGGGAATAAATCCATTCAAGCGATCAATTTCAAAGGGAGGATTGTAATTTGCTTTAAATTCATGATTTGGACACAAAAGAACAATAATAAGAGTATCAATTAGTATCAATATGAAAACATATCGATTATTTTCGATTTAAGAGGTCCAATTAAACCACGTTACTTAACATTCGTCGATGCTTGCAGCGCAGATTCTACAATGAAACCATTGTTGAAGAATTCACAATCAAAGTCACATTTCATCAGCATGTTTTTAACCGAGTTGCTCAACTGAATACAGTAGTCACACACTTAACAGGGATTGCGAAAAAATACTGCTCGTACTAACCCGGGCGAAATCGATAAAACAACGGACATTTGTCAATCTTACTCGCGTACTTGGTGGTTCTCGCAATGTAGAAGTCCAACCCCGCAAACTTTGCATACTATTCGCGATATCGTATTCATGCCAGCATTCAAGTATCTCACAGTTCCGGT
Organism: Acheta domesticus; assembly: GCA_031308135.1. Classification (NCBI taxonomy): domain Eukaryota; kingdom Metazoa; phylum Arthropoda; class Insecta; order Orthoptera; family Gryllidae; genus Acheta; species Acheta domesticus. The sequence goes on from JAHLJT010008041.1 coordinate 8,892, forward strand.
TGGGTGCATTCCGAGGACTGCAGCGGCGTTGGGGACGTTGGACGGAAGCGGCGGCGGCGGCGGCGGCGGCGGCGGCGGCGGCGGCGGCGGCGGCGGCGGCGGCAGCTGTCGCAAGCGCGTGCCTTCGTGCTCTGTAGCCGCCGCCGCCGCCGCCTCCGCTGCCTCCACCGCCACCAGCTCTCGTGTCGCCAATGTACGTCCGCGAGAGTTATGACCGTCGCGCGTCCAAATGGAAACTAGGTCGCGCACCGCCATGTGATGAATTCATCTGATATGCTTCGCAAACGCTAACCTCGACATGCTCATCCCACCTCCTTATGTATTCAGATTTTTTGTTATCTGATTCCGAAGAAATGGAGCGTGCTTGACCGTGAATTGCTGTTGAAAGCTTACGGAGTTTTAAAGTTGCTGGATTTGTGCTGTGTTATAGTAGTCACGTGTTAAAGAAAAATGCAACTATGGGCAACGACGACGATGAAATAAGGCATTTCATTACAATCTATTTATTTGCAAAAACAACAGCAACATATTTCAACATGTATCATTGATATTCCATGATTTAAATGCTTGTTACAGGAGTATTTTAAAATTTACTGAGGAAATTTGGCATCAGAAACTGAAAAGTATGAGAAGGACCACACCTGCGAACACAGAGAAAGAGTTCTCCTGCAGGTAGCTGGAGCAACTGTAGGTTCCCAGGTGCGGTAGTGCAAGAACATTAACATAAAAGTACGTTTACTCCGACATGATTGTACGCAATGACCAAAGGTCTGTCTCCAATACCACTTGATCTTCTAAAACTGAATTCGGTACAGAATAAGTATGATGCACTTTCTATCCAACTTACATCACTGCCTCAAACCAACAGGAGAGTGTATTGTTTCACTTGTGGCTCAAATAATACTGCGAAATAGGACTCCCTAAATTTCCCTAATGATTATGAATTCTCCCAGAAAAAATTAAGTTTAATAAATGATATATTACTATATTATAGAAGGGAAATAGTACACATTTCTATACTAAGTTTTAAATGATCTTTTAATCCTTGGCATCTCGAATTTTTCATTATAATAATAATAACAATAATAATTGACGATTCAAAGGGAGAAATATGCAAAGACAGAAAACAAAAAAAAACAATGTTTGAAGTTCGTAAGACAAGTGCCGTCAAGCTCGAAAGCGCCTACTTTAGTAGAGAGGAGGATCAGCAGAGACGCTGAGCAAGTTGGTACAGCGAATTACTCCATAGACAGAACGATGCGGGACATCGAAGGGAAAGTGGACGGGCTTCTTACTTTGGGCTGGGTGCGGGATGGCTCCATTAAGAAAGAGCTGACTAAGGATGAACGTCATTCATGCCTAAATAGATAACACAATCGAAGAGTGTCAATGCAGACTGTGGAAATAATAGAAAGTAATAGTCAATATATTTAAACAATGTTGCGCAGATTGATTTCGAAGAATTCCATTCCAGTGTGTTAATCGGACAAACTACGGAAAACTACCGATCAGTGCAGCCGGCTGCTAGAATTCTTCTCCAGACAATAACAGAATTCGACCCAGCAATATAGTATCGAAAATACTGCACCCTCGGCACTTGAACCTAAGACCTCCCGGTCAGAGGCATTGCAGTGACATCAATTGATGCCCTGAGACTTCTCTCCCGGTCCCTCCCGGGCTAAAAACATGCACTCCGTTTTCGGGGCTGATACCGTAGCAGTTGACGTGCCCGGAAACAGAATAATCAAATCTCTTCTCAAATCTCAATCAATCACTCATTGTAAATCCGTTCTCTTTGGGTGACGTTGCGCGGGACATCGGTCTGCCGCGTACACGTAAAGATACCAGAGCGCATGCAGGACTCATGCACACTTTGCCACTCAGGCCGGAATATTGAGGTAGGTAGTAAAGGTTTGAGAAATAAGAGAATAGTTTCCCTTTTGCTTCAAACTTATCAAGGGATCCTGCAATGATGACGTAAGAAGTGTGGGTTTGAGAAATAACGTTTTTTCCTTTTACTTGAAATCTATCTTACTTTGACAAGGGATCTGGGTGTAGATAATAGTCCAAGGTGTTAGGTCTTGCTACGTAACTCACAAATACCAACCAATAATATTATGGTAATCTCCTGCAAGATTGACTGATCAATATCTTTAACAACAACATTCCCCCATTTCCTTTTCACAATATGAAAAATAATACGCAATAGTTCTGGTACTGCAAAGAAAATGACTCATCCAAATAACACAAGCATCTTTACATATCCTTCACTCCTCCTAATCATACTACTATACCTTGATAATTATCCTGTATGAACAATGCTTATTATTACTACTATTTACAAGACAAAGAGAAAATCAATGTATATGGTCATCAGTTACTCAAATGCATTACTTTTTTGGGCCTTATCCCTTATAGCAACGGCTCGACTCCGAGGTTGCGAGATCGGTGAACGAAAGCGAAGAACGAGTATTGGAAACGAGGTCATTATTTCGTTGTTCAAAACAGAGTGTCGCGTTTTAAACGAATTTAAAAGTATTTGGGCATAAAATGCAAGGTACTCAGGAATACGAAATATTTCTTATTAATCACATTGGCCGAAGGCTGGAGCATCGTCACCAACTTCGACACGCAAAGAGAAGCTGAAAATATCATGTTAAAAGTGTTCAGCAAAAAGTGTTTTGAAATAAAATACTTTGAAAGTCACGCATTTGATAGACTCAATGATGTTTTATGTTAATGGCGCAGGCCTAAAGCCGTGCAATTAGAGTCTAGTCGTGAAATTGAACACGCGTACCAAAGTGTCACTGCGCCTTAAAACTTTGAGGTTATAAATACCCCATTTTGCTCGCAGACCCATGTTGTGGAAGCGAGCCGATTTTCTCTCGTTCGTTTCTTTAAGGGAGAAAATTCCCATTTTTTTAACGGTGCTGAATTTACACTTCGTAATTATATTGGTTTTGTGGTGAAATGTCGTTGGAATTTAAAATAAAATTATCACAGGTGTAACATTGCTGACAAGGACAACACCTGTGATAATTTAATTCGTAATTATAATTGATTAATTCACAAGTATACTCAGATCTTTGTAAGTCAGTGATGAGAGTTGAAGAACAATGACTTCTCAAACATACCCTAACCTCCTATATTAATTCTGCTGCTACTCTGAATACACCATCCCTCAATTCCTAACTGAAACGTTTAGCGGCTGGCTGTATAATCTTGATCCAACCCCGCGTCTATCACTACTCCCCAGTTGCGAAATATATTCCCCTCTTTCTCTACAAATAACTTCACTAAAAGTTATTTAATATTATTCGAGTTTGCAACGGTCTTACTTTGACGAAGTCTTGATGCCAACACGATGTAAATATCGTGCCTAGATGACAGTCTACCAACTTATGGTTTGTCCACACTCGTATTCCAGATTCTTCTATGAGAATTCAAATGAGTTTCTTTTTAATCCATAATTAACACTAGAGATACACATAAGAAGCTGAAAGAAACAAGAAACATTATTATTCCAGAACTCGTGGTCTCCTCTTAGCTTGCACACTGAGATAGAAATTTGTGTGTAATTCCACATATCATTTCTTTATTTTAAAAGGCAATTTACCTCTTTCTTATAGCTGATGTATTTTTCGGTGTGTTTCTGTTCAGTAACACTATGCAACGGCTTTAATACGTACTTCATGAAATGTTGGACATCTTTATCGTCTGCTGTCGGAAGCGCAACAGCTCGCTGAAAAATGTTTACAAAGCTCCATTGCTACTTTAGACGATTGGAGCATACTCTACAGTCATTCTCTTCAAACTTCTAAACTTCGTGGCGCGGGAGCTTTAAAGTTACAAGTTGTTTTCGGCGGCATTGATAAATTGTATGAGACTCATGAACGGCAAATGAGGCCGTTTTGGCCCCGAATCAAAACGGGAAGCCACAAGTTGGAAGATGAAAAATCTCTAGAAATGGAGGGTCAGCGCTGTTTCAGTAGTAATTGGGCTCTATGGGCAAAGCCCAGAGACTGACGAAAAAACTTCTAACCTTAGGTCTTGATGCGGATATACAATATCAATTTAAGCGCTTGAATCAGTAAGAAGATAATCCAAACCAGTTACAGCGAATCTCCTACTATTTTTAAATGTTAATATTTTGATTTTGTCAAAAGTGCGGCTGATCGTATTTCTATGTCTTGTTGATATTGACGAAGGACTTAAGACAGAAACAAGATGGGACACACTTCGACCAAAATGTGTGTGTGTATACACACACACACACATATATATATATATATATATATATATATATATACAGGTGAGTCACGTAACTTTAGCACCTCCTGTAACTTTTGAACGATTGAAGATATTGCAATTCAGTTTTCACGAAAGTAAATGAGGAAATGGGGCTAATTGATATGTGTATTGATTTTTCTTTTATCACTTGTACTTTACGAGATATTTGAGGTAACTTTGTTTTTTCAAATGGGACTATACATATTTTTTCAGTCTATCATGACAAGCGTAAAAGGACGAATCCAAAGATATAAATATTGTTATATGTTAGATAAGCATTTTTTTGAGTAATTGTGATTTTTTTGCGATTAGTGTTTAACGGATATTTTCATTGTAACTGTCAGCCCCACAAGGTCACGCAGCGCTTCCCCAGCAAACGTGGGGTCGGGATAGGGAAGGGATTTTAGTACTTGAGGATACGAAAAATATTCACAAAAATGTTGCATTTTTCCTGAACTCTCCTTTCCATCCTGATCCATTTTCAGATATTTTGTGTTCCTTAGGGATTGATAATACGGATTTGTCTTAAGTAGTATTTATTGAAATAAGATTATTTCTATCCCTAAGTTATTATTCTATTCTTATTAACATTGAAATTGTTTGCTCAAAATACGCAATATTTTTTGTACAGTTTTAATTATTTATTCTTATTGTGCTTTGTTTCAAGATCCCATTAATACGTATCTTATGAAACCCCATTAAATGGAGTTGAAGTTATAAACAATTTTATTACGATACTATCTTATGACAAATCCTCATTTTCCATCCTTTAATTCCTTCAATCAAAGAAAGTCAAAATCTGAAAATGCGGAAGGATGGAAAGCACAGTTCAGGAAAAAACTGCAATGGTTTTGTGAATATTTGGAATATGTTTCATATCTTCAAATCTCCCTTCCCTTGCCCGGGCGCGCGTTGCTGGTGGAGCGCTGCGTGACCTTGTGTGGTGGACTATACAAAAAGTCCGTTAAACCCCAGTCGCAAAAATCAAAATTATTCAAAAAATGCTTATCTAACATATGACAATATGTACATCATTGGATTTGTCTTTTTACGCTCGTGATGGTGGACTGAAAAAATATGTATAGTTCTATTTGAAAAAACAAAGTTACCTAAAAAATCTCGTAAAATACAAGTGATAAAATAGAAATTAATGCACGTGTCTATTAGCCCCTTCCCCTCATGTACTTCCGTGAAAACTGCATTGCAATAACTTCAACCGTTCAAAAGTTACAGGAGATGCTAAAGTTACGTGACTCACCCTGTATATATATATATATATATATATATATATATATATATATATATATACAGTGTGAAATATACCAACAATGTCTCGTCATAAATTATTACGAG
>JAHLJT010008043.1:0-17500 GCA_031308135.1 Acheta domesticus
ATAGTTTTTAAAAGTTAATCCCCATTGAAATAAATTTCAAATTAAAATATACTACATGTTTTGTTGATAATCGTCTCTATTTATGGGACGTTGTGCTGAAAGTGTAGGGCTTATTAAAACGACACGGTCATCTGTGGTGATTTAAAAAAAAGTGTATGAGTGTCCCGATGGATAACAAAAGCGCAGCGGCAGAGCCGCCCACGTTCGAAGCCTCGGAGGGACGGACACCGATGCGTGCGACGCGTCAATATGCGCGGCGCGCGGGAACGAAGGCGGGCAAGCTGTCTCGCCTGCTTCTGTCGGCTGCCCCGCGACTCCACACCTGCCAACTCGCATATATACTCTTTGCCAACTCGAATGCGTTGGAGAGGGATTGTTAAAACCAAATGGCAGCGGAATTTCTGTTTCTCGAATCTGACAGGAAATAGTACATTATGAAACGATGATGTAATGTTGGGTATTAATACACGAGTGTGATATGTACGAGCGAGTATCGTAAACTTAACACGAGTGTAGTAATACTATGAGCGGAATTTTCCCTCTGTTTTACTCCTACTCTTTCTCTACCATTTCATTATTTATAATATTGAAATAATAACAATATTTGAGGTCGTCCGGTCAATAGAAACATTTATTTGAGCGGGTTTGATAGGCCGTCTATATAGGCTCTCGGCATGTAATATTATCGTATTTGCTTATGTCGAGATCAGGACTTCTTACTATTACGACTAATAATAACAATAATACTTACTTCTGCAACATTTGCTATTTATATACTGTAAGTACTCGTAAACATACAAATATCCAATTTATGACAAAATTTGAACCCAAATCATTGACAAAATATTATCCTCACTTTGTGCTTTACAACTTATGTTTTGTTCATTCCTTCCCTGAATGCATCCATGTCCAATTTTACTTCCTTCAAAATTAAATTAATTCTTAAAATTTAAACACAACTTGGTCTTCCTACATTTATTAATTTTGAACAATTCCCCAACGTTTACTTCCCTGTAGTAGTCGAACAGCACACTTGACCGACGTTACTCAAAAACGTGAATTCGTTCCATCTCCATTTCCAATTAGTCCACATCCAAAATGTCCGTGTTTAGACACGAACTTCTATATTTCCCACCGATACTTCCAAAATTCCCGTAGAGTTCTCTAAACAGTTGTTGCTGTTCTACACTTCCATTCGCCTTCTAACGTAAACGATTCCCGTAAAGGTTTCGAATCTTTTTCAGCACCACCATGAGGTCAACATTTTACTCCTATCACCAGCATGCCTAAGCATAATCTCTATCTTTCGCGCGCGTCATCTGTCTCACCTTCATGCGCGAACTGTACCCAAATACGTTTCTTTTTGCTTCCGCCGCCTCTCTCATTCGATTAATCGCACACTGTCCAATTTTCTGATTGGTCAACTTAATTTACAATTCTATTTTACCCCTCCCATGGAATTTACTCACGTCTTCTTTAATTAATCACATTATGATAATAAAATATCAAATACTCGTTACATCGAGTTTCATACTGTACTTTTTCTACGACCTACGATAACTTTTATAAGTTGAACTTTTATTTTGTATCGTTTCTTGCAATTAAGATGTAAGATTCAGCTAAGGCCACCTACCAGACAGCTTCCGACCTACCGCAGGTGGCTTTGCTTTACCACACCGCGCCTGCGAGGGAGTACATAAGTTGCAGCAATTATTCCGACGTCACGATCATCGCTTTTTCTCTTATTTCTGGAGGTGTCAAGTCCACTTTTGATTCATTAGACGTTTTAAACTAGAATTTTCTTTAAGGACAACCACACGGAAGCAACATACAAGCCAAATGTGCGTTCATATACTAACCTTAGTCAAATGTTCTCTACAATAACTACCACTGCGCTGGTCAAATAGGATCAAAGTGAAATTACAATTCAATTTATTTTAAATAATATTTCACGTTAAAAATTACTAATAATAAAATAAATGAAAACTGAGAAGTATAATATAATATTAAATACAAGTTTAATGTACACAATCGAACAAAACATTTACTATAAAGAATTCTCAGTGATTCTCTTAATGAAGTGTCAATACTTAGTTTGTAAGCTTCTCTTTGTTTGGTCAAGAACTTGTATCCCAATGAAATTGTGTCGTAATGGATATCGTTATGCAACGGGTTGCAGCCATCAAATGACAGAATTATACAATCGGAGAAGAAAAAGTAGAAAAAAATTGAGTTATCATATGTTTCGAATGTAAGAAGACGACATTACCGAACCACTGATTGTCGAATAACTGAGAGGAAGTGATTATCGGAAATATCCAGGAATTATATTTTCTAGAGTCAGTGCCATCGTTCGGAATTAAAGTTGCTCTGTGGTTTTTGAAAAAGAAAAATTTATTATCTTACTATCGTAATTCATGGACAGGAACAGTACATAGCGATGGAAGCGTCATGGATGAAAAAAACCATTTTTTATAAAAAGTCAGAGATATTTCTTCCGTGTTATATAAAGTGTTTTTGATTTCAATTATTACTGTTCTACAGCAGAAGGCACAGGAAACTTCAAGGCTTTATTGTTAGGTTAAACGTTCTTGATACTTGACAGCTGGGAGTGAGAGAATGCTGTTTTATCACGCCCTCGTGCGAGAAGCATATGGGCCGCTGTTACGGGATTGGCACTTTCTAAAAATAAATAAATATGGTCGCTGTTACGGATGGCGCTTTCTAATAAATAATAAATAATTAAATAAAGACATAAATAAATAAAGTCTTTAATGGTGGCGAGGCTCAGGCCATTTAGCCTGCTCTTCCACTTGATCACTTCCAAACATTTTTATTACAATTTATTGTATGAAAAAAGGAGATCATTTAATGAGAAATACGTACGCAATTTAGATGAAGGGTTTCTCACATGGGAGGCAAGAGTGAAAGCGAGGGAGAAAGAATTTGATAGAACAGGAAACGCACTCACAACATTCGTGTGATTAAGTTCATTAATTTCACGTTAGGGAGGTCTCAAAAATGAGTCACAAATATATACGCGATTAAACACTACGAGATTTTACTTAAATTTAGAGAAATTATTTTGACTCGTAAGTTAGGTACAGAAGAAGAATATTAGAAGAAACTTGTTTGAAACAGTGTCGTGTTAATAAGTACTACTAATGGTATAAAGAGCGTTTGAAGAAGCTAAAATTGCATACGTATTTTTGAATTACCCCTAAAAAACAGAAAGGGAGGAAAACTCGTCAGCATACAAGCGAAAAAAACATCAAGTAAAGAGTTCAAGTCTTGAGAGAAAGGGAAAACAAATCTATTTGGTTATTAAATTAGGTAAATAAAAAAATCATAAACATGGATACGATCAATTTAAATCCACGAAAAGTTACTTACCTAATCACACTATACACATAGTAATTCACTATTGAATTGTCTTACATGCATTTTGTGGAACGCTGAAAAAAGCAAAAAAAATGTTCTTGCGCTACTTTTAAGAAATTGTAATGTACGGAATATTAGTAGTTTTTGCGGGTCTTAAAAAACGCTGTTTCCATCAATGTTACCTTATTATATTATCGTCCCTTTGTGGAAACTGACCAACGTCCATTCTAAAGTCGTTGCATCACTTCTTCAATAACCTTTCTCTCCCCCCCCCCCCCGCAAACTCAAAGTTACCAAATGATTCATTTTCACTGTTTTCTCACTCAGTGAAAATCGCTTAACGAAACGTTAGTGCCCATCATGTAATATTTAATGCGATTTTGACTCTTAAGGTGCACATATTAATTTATTTTTACTGATATATTATATCTTATTTCCTTTCCTTACAGAGCCGGGATGCTGCAAAATTTACCTGGAGCGAAAGGATCGCGGTTAGGAAGGAAATAAACAAAAAGTTGAATGACGCTACATGGTCTCTTATGGAGGGAATTATGAGAGGAAATTATGAAAGGGAAATAGGAAAAACCGAATTAACATCTCGTTAACTCGGTTTATTAACATGTCGTTAATAAGTAAATCTGGATCAAAATTAAGAGAGGAAAAAAAAAACTCGCGGGCGTTAACTGTTTCTAATGATCGAGCGGCGACAAAAGACCGAGGGCCTGTGACATGAGGGTTTGTTGACGCCGCTCAATCATTAGAAACCTTATAACGCTCTTGGTGCATAAATATTTTTTTAAACATTTTCATTTCCAACCCTTAACTGGTGACGTGCGGTGTCTGTGACCGCCGAGGAAAAATAAACGCGTAGCCCTCCCTTCTGGTACGTCGCAATAAGTTTTTCTTTACAGTACCTTCCTATCTCTCTCACTACACTCATACGCTGGGCAGCCGTTCGCCTTTGAGGGCCAGTTGAAGTTCGGAGCGGTCTCGCAGACTTCGTCACCAGGGACTTTTCTTCCCACAGTGAATGCGCATTGCAAATTTTTATATTATGGATAATTTTCATGTAACATTGCATTATCGATTTTAAATGAAGTTTTTTTAATGTAGTGAATAATACTTCAAGCCATTCTAAGAGTTTTTCGATAATTAATAGTGAAGAAATATTATGGAACAAATTAGAATCAGAAATTTGTTCAACCGAGTAATAAATAATTATATTATTCTCAGTTACATATTAACAACATCCTTTCATTTTCTTGTTTATTATAGCATTGTTTACGTGAAAAAATTTTGGAAGTCAACATGAAATGGAACACCGAAAATAATCTGCCTAAACGATTGTGGTCTCACAGACAGCACGTCACCAGTCAACGGTTAATACCACGGTCTAAGCCGAGGGGATGTAAACCTGCGAACGCCGGCATGCGTGCTGTCGGGGGGCCGGGCGTCGATACCCGGCCGGCGTGGCGCACTGCACCGCTGATACGCGAGGCGGCGGCGGGGCGCAAGTGGCGCGGATTCTCCCTCGCGTGCGTCCATCGATCGCCCCGCCCCCGCCCCGCCCCCTGACCCGCCCCCTGACCCGCCCCCGCACCGCCCCGCACCCCCGCGCCCCGCCTCGCCTCGCCCCGCTCCGCGTCGCCAGGCTTCGCCTCTCCCCACCCCGTCCTGCCCCGCCCCGCACCCTGCCCCGCCCCCTGTCCGCCCCCTGCCCCGCCTCGCCCCGCCCCGCTTCGCCTCTCCCCACCCCGTCCTGCCCCGCCCCGCCTCGCCCCACCCCACCCTGCTCCGCCCTGCTCATCCCCGCCCGCCTCGCCGCGCCCTGCCTTGCCCGCGCCCCTCCTCGCCACGCCCTGCCTTGCCCCGCCCCTCCTCGCCTCACCCCACCCCGCCTCGCCCCACCCCGCCTCGCCCAGCTCCGCTCCGCCCTGCTCATCCCCGCCCCATCTCCCCGTCCTGCCTCGCCCCGCCCTGCCCCTCTCCGCTCCACCTCGCCCCGCCCCGCCTCGCCGCGCTGCGCCCCCCCCCCCCCGCGCGGGGGCGGGGCGAAGATGAACGCCTTGCGGGCGCGTTGGTGGTGATTTATGTGATGCTCGCTTAGTAGTTGCGAAATGGTGTAAATTCGTCACGGCATGTGTAATCGTAATGTTAGCGGTGAGTGCGACGTGGATTGAGAATTTAAATCTTCTCGCTGGCGCTTCCCGCTGCGGAGAGCGTCGAAAGAGCGTTTGCGTTGGCGGGTAGGGAACTTGGAAGAGTTTAATGGGGTCGAGGAGCTCCAAGTGGCGTCTTGAGCGACTTCACAAGGTTGGCTAAGGAACGGAATACTGGGGGTGTTCTTTGTAATGGCACTGAAAATTTTAAACAACGTTTATGAGCCAATATGCAAACAATTTTTCCTCTTTCCCTTCTTTTTCTCTTATCTGCATCTCATCCTTTTATTCCGACTTTTCTCCCATTTTCCTCTTTGTTTGTTTTCTCCTTTTTCCTTTTCGTTCTGCCCTTCTTTTCCTCATCTTGTCGCCTTGTGGACACTTATTTAAGACGACCGCCTTGTGGAGCAACGAGAGAAAACCAGGAAACCACTGATCAGACCAACCGACCTCTGGAATTCTCATTCAGCGAACTGCGTGCAAACCAATCATGGTTTCTAGAGATTCATAAATTGCTTTGTGGTATCAATATACCAATCTGATGTAAATCGAAGTGGTCATTCGATCTCTGAGACTTCATACGTTTGAGGAGGCTAATTAGTGGTTTTCATGGAAACACGTGTCCATGTCAATTGCGCATGTTATTCGACCCGTCTAGAGTTAATCATTCTGCCGTGCTTTTGTTTGAGTTTACTTACATATCAGGTGCTGTTGCGAAAAGGTTAATTTTCAAGAAAAAAGCTGTTAAGCTGATTCAGCAATTTTCTTAGTTAAATTGCAAGAACAATTTTACAAAAATATAATAGTTTTTTTCTTTTGCGAAATGGTATCTTGTTTAGACACATTATTTGTCTACTTCTTTATTATGGATTTCCACAATATTTTGTGAATGACATCGCTTTTATTTTGTCTTTGAGATAAAACATATCTTTGACTGTTTTGCATCTTACTTGCCTGTCAAATTGATGGTTATTTCAGGCTGCTTACTGCCGTAGCATGGTCATGGTCCTAATTAAATTTCCATCACATAAATATTATGTTGTTCCATCATAGGTATTTTTTCATTCAGTAACAAATTTCATGCAAATTTTAACGACAAAATGCTTGCTGATTTTTATTCTGGATATTTCATTTTCGTAGTGTGATTGCTCGGTTCTCATTTTTAAAACGAAGTTCAGATTGTTGAGAGACATTTGGGGGCGAAAAATTTATGGTGAAAGAATTCATAAGTTTCAAACATCGACGAAACGTGATGGAATCAAGGAACAGAATGTTTTGTGATCAATCGTTGAGCTGCATTCAATAGTTTTGCATCGGCGCCGTTGTACCCGAAAATCACAAGCGGAGATTCCAATAAGGCGAACATCGCCGGAAGTGCAATCACGTTACATGGGTAAATAAATTTTTTGCAGGTTTGCAAAGCAGTGCAAAATAAGAATATGAATTTCCTGCCTCATGTACGTTTAGAATGGTACTGCGGTACGCTGAGAATGGGACGAAGATAAAAGGCGTACCATATTTCTTCTTCGAATCTCCCCAGAGGAAATGTGAAGATGTATGATGATGACCCTTACTTTTTCGCAGTAAGAGGAAGTTATCTAAAACACGAAAAACGTGGTATTGGGCAGAACAATTGGTATTATGGGTCCTCCTTACCAAAAACATGGATTACTTTAATTCGTATAAGTAGTAAATTACATTATCTGATATCTTGGCCAGATTTTACGTTTTGTAGTTCCTTGATACCAAAAAATTCTTTTACGGCAAAACTTCCGCCAGTCCGTACGTCCGCCTGACCGTACGTCAGCCTGTCCGTCCGTCTGTCTGTCCGTCCGTGTGTCCGTCTCTCCGTCCGTCCGTCCGTCTGTCCGTCCGTCTGTCTGTCTGTCCGTCCGTCTGTCTGTCTGTCTGTCCGTCCGTCTGTCTGTCTGTCCGTCCGTCTGTCTGTCCGTCCGTCTGTCTGTCCGTCTGTCTGTCTGTCCGTCCGTCCGTCTGTCTGTCCCCGTCCGTCTGTCCGTCCGTCCGTCCGTCCGTCGTCTGTCCGTCCGTCCGTCGGTCCGTACGTCCGTCCGTCGGTCCGTACGTCCGTCCGTCGGTCCGTCCGTCCGTCCGTCCGTCGGTCCGTACGTCCGTCCGTCAGTCCGTACGTCTGTCTGTATGTCCGTACGTCTGTCTGTATGTCCGTACGTCTGTCTGTATGTCCGTACGTCTGTCTGTATGTCCGTACGTCTGTCTGTCGGTCGTACGTCTGTCTGTATGTCCGTACGTCTGTCTGTCTGTCGGTCCGTACGTCTGTCTGTGTGTCGGTCCGTACGTACGTACGTCTGTCTGTGTGTCGGTACGTACGTACGTCTGTCTGTGTGTCGGTACGTACGTACGTCTGTCTGTGTGTCGGTCCGTACGTACGTACGTCTGTCTGTGTGTCGGTCCGTACGTACGTACGTCTGTCTGTGTGTCGGTCCGTACGTACGTACGTCTGTCTGTGTGTCGGTCCGTACGTACGTACGTCTGTCTGTGTGTCGGTCCGTACGTACGTACGTACGTACGTCTGTCTGTGTGTCGGTCCGTACGTACGTACGTACGTACGTCTGTCTGTGTGTCGGTCCGTACGTACGTACGTACGTCTGTCTGTGTGTCGGTCCGTACGTACGTACGTACGTCTGTCTGTGTGTCGTACGTACGTACTGTACGTACGTACGTCTGTCTGTGTGTCGGTCCGTCACGCAAATTCGTAAATTTTTATTTTTAGAGCTACTTTGTATGAGGTCACAACATTTTTAAACTTTCCTCAAGAATTTCGCCATTAAAAAAATCTTTCTCGAAATGAGTGAAATAAACGTATACATTATATTTAATTACCTGTTTACCTGTTAATTACCTGTTACCATTTATATAATTAATTGCTATTTTGTCATCTAATTGACAAAGATGCTCGAATGTATTTAGAGAGGGTACATGGGTACATTTTAAAAAAATGTCTTCAAGAAACTTCAAGACACTTGAATCCCATCAGTAATAATCAAATTTACAGCGCGGAACAATTTCTAGGGGAAACACCAGCTGGCGGATATATAACGCCGTGCTTCTGTTCGTGGATTCCTAGAACATGAGACGTGAGCGCACATATAATCCGCCTTCCGCGCCCTCTCTTGATTATTCCGCAAGCAGCGCGGCGATTTGATGCACGACGAAAGCGCACCCAAAGTACAAGCCCGGATGTTTTTCGAGGATCAATACGACAGGAAAGGGGGGCTGCATGCATAAGTCGCGACCTTCGGCATAGGAGGCGGCGGAGGAGGAGGCGGAGTACGATGGCGGAGGAGGAGGTGGCGAAGGAGGAGGTGACGATGGAGGAGGTAAGGAGAAGGAGGCAACGACGGAGGAGGAAGAGGAGACAACGACGGTGGTAGAAGAGGAGGCGACGACGTCGGAGGAAGAGGAGGCGGCGAAGGAGGAGGAGGAGGAGGCGGCGGGCAGCGAAGGAGGAGAGGAGGAGGCAGCGGAGGAGGAGGAGGAGGCGGCGGCAGCGAAGGAGGAGGAGGAGGGCGGCGGCAGCGAAGGAGGAGGAGGAGGAGGAGGCAGCGAAGGAGGAGGAGGAGGAGGAGGCAGCGAAGGAGGAGGAGGAGCAGCGAAGGAGAGGGAGGAGGAGGCAGCGAAGGAGGAGGAGGAGGCAGCGAAGGAGGAGGAGGAGGAGGCAGCGAAAGGAGGAGGAGGAGGAGGCAGCGAAGGAGGAGGGAGGAGGAGGCAGCGAAGGAGGAGGAGGAGGCAGCGAAGGAGGAGGAGCAGGCGTCGACGAGGGCCGCGGAGGCGATGACGATGGCGCCGGTACCTGTGTGGGCGGGGCCGGCGAGGGCGGCGGGGGAGGCGCTCGGGGCGGGGCCGGTGCCGCTGCAGCTGGCGTCGAGAATCGCCGGCCTCCGCCGGAAGTGCAGAGGGCGCCCGCGAGGGGGGCGGGGCGGCGCGGGCGGCGTTTCCGCATTGCGGCGAACTAAATGCGTCCTCATCCACCCGCGCGCTCCCTGGCGGCCGACCCGCGCCGGGGGCCCTCGGGGGGCGGAGCGCGGGCGCGCACGCGGGCGCCCTCCGGAAAATATGGCGCGGGATGTTAATGAAGAAACACAATTGGATAGGAGAATGCACACAATCTTTATTATTATTACCATCTATTAGCGCATATTGCATTAAAAAATAACACTCTCGTGTACATAGTGTATAATAACATGTATCTATATAAATGTATTCTCCTCTCAATTAATTCGCTATTACTAAAAAGTTATTCGAAAATAAGAATAATTTTATGTCTTGTTGGCTTCAGAATGGAAGGGTTTGACAACCTGACACACACTTTGTAAATGATGAAACATGATATTTTAAATTTACTATTCTGTAATTAATTGTATTGTTTGATTATAATTCGATTGGTATGATTGGAATCTTAATAAAGGCTGTTGTATCCTTAGAGTAAAACGGTATGAAGCAGAACTAAACAGAATGAATAAGCGATTACCTTCAACCACTCACATTTCATTCGATTGTAACGTGGCGACAGAGGTTCGGTTGCTGTAGGCACAGCACTATGGTGGAGCAAGGGAAGGTGTGAACTAACAAGAAATGACAGAAACGAAGAAACACTTACAATACGTCCAATGGCCGACGGGGAAACATCCTTGAAAATGTGAATACCGTAGAATCCGTAGATATAGTAGGAATGTATCTTAGATGGAGACTGATATTTCCAATGCGTAACCCATTCTAACAGAAAATTCCGAAGACCCAACATGAATATACTGATGCGACCATTATTTTTCTTGTAGGGTTTCGGGGTGCACTTCGGAAAATAACACGCTGAGAAGAGAAACAAAACCTACAGAAAGTCCAAGAGCTGGCGAAAAGAGGATGGACAAAGAGTTAGCGTTCTCTCATCATCCATTGCGACTGCTCGTGTTCCGAAAGCAGACACGCTACAAATAATGGGGAAAAGGTAACTGGAAACTGATGGATTATACCATCAATTAATGGTTTCCCTCACGTCAAGTAGTAAAAAGAAGTGACTCAGCATCGCCTTCTTGTAATATCTTGCAGATTTAAGTGGCACTACAGTGATGATTGAGGGAACGAATGCCCTACTTGGAAATGATTCGTAAAGGTAATATGAAAAAACCAGAAAAAATCGTTAAATGTGGTGGCTACGGACAGGGACAGCTGCGACGTCGGTAACGATGACTGTGATGGATAGATTGTTCGTAGTGGTGGCGGGAGTGATGTTGGCAACATTGGGGAAGGGGACGACTGCGATAGTTGTGTCATTGGCAGCGGAGACGGCCGCGACGTTGTGGACGGAGACGGCCGCGACGTTGTGACGGAGGACGGCCGCGACGTTGTGGACGGAGACGGCCGCGACGTTGTGGACGGAGACGGCCGCGACGTTGTGGACGGAGACGGCCGCGACGTTGTGGACGGAGACGGCCGCGACCGTTGTGGACGGAGACGGCCCCGACGTTGTGGACGGAGACGACCGCAACGTTGTGGACGGAGACGGCCCCGACGTTGTGGACGGAGACGACCGCGACGTCCGTGACGGTGGTGCAGGATGGCCGCGACCAAGCCCGCCATCGTCGACTGTGGGAGGGGGAACGCGGGAAAGAATCGCATTAACTGCGGGGGATTAGGAGGGTCTCCACGGGGACCCAGCCGCGCCGCGCCGTGCGGAGCCGAGCGCAGCCTTCCCTTCCTGTCGCTTTCCGCCCCAATTGGCCCCCGCCGCGTTTGCATCCGCTTGCCTCCTTTCTCAGGAGCTCCCCGGCGCCAGTGCGGAGTGGTTTAAATTCGGTCGTGTGGCGCGGTATGTGTAATGAGGTATGGAGTTTAGAGCGCGTGAAAAATGTCATCTCTCTCAGAGTGTATGCATTACCAATGATATTGTCGACAGTTTATTTATGTTAATAATAATTCTGAATGAATTTCGGGAAGAGAATGCAACAGTATATGCGAATTTCGCAATCAATGTAATCAATTCATTTTGCTTTTTTATCCCACTGCAGGAACGCAAAGGAGGATTATTTGGGTTTGCTTGAACCATGTGTGATCGCTTCCTCCCAATGCTCTGGATACTTGGCCGTTTATCACCGGATGTAGATGGAATTACTCCCTAATGTCCCGGGAGTAACCTGAGCCAAGTGTTATAGCTCATAATATCAAAAATAGTCCCATTGTATAATTCTCATCATTTGATGGCTGCAACGATTTCCATAATGCTACCCATTTCGATACAGTTTTCATTATGATACAGGTTCATGAACCATCACAGAGAAGCTTCTCAAACCAAGTATTGGCCCTTAATTAGTCATAAGAGAAATCTTTATAGTAAATGTTTCATTCGATTGTGTAAATTAAAATTGCATTTCATATTATATCATGCTTCTCAGTTTTAATTTCCTCTATTATTAGTAATTTGAACGTGAAATACACACACACACACACACACACACACACACACACACACACACGCGCGCGGCACTGTAGAACAAACCTAAATATTCACGTCAATGCAACCCGCAACACTCTCTGCAGCCTTTTGAATCTATATCGTTAAATAACTCCTAAAGAGGGGTTCTATGGCCTTAAAAACTAAAATTTAGAGGCTTCAAAGAAACGTTTCTCACACCATAATGTACAGAATGAGCTCTTCTCGAACATTCTATTACTTTTTTGCTGGTCCGGCGCTTCCCGATATTACCTCACCTCCTCTGAGACGTGCAGAATCTGCAAGTAAATGTAAATGAGGGGGACAGAGAGTGGCAGAGACAAGAGACAGGCAGGACAGAAAGAAAGGGACGGGGTGAGGGAAGGAGGGAGAGACAGTGAGAAAGGGAGATAGGAGAGGAAAGAGGGACATGAAGGTGTTTTCCTAGTTTAAAATAATTGAATCGTAATTTCACTTTGATCCTATTTGACTAGTGCAGTGGTTGGAGAGAACATTTGAGTAAGGTTGAGATATGAACGCAAGTCATTTTGGGTTATATGTTGCTGCCGTGTGGTTTTCCTAAAAACGTGTGGTTTAAAATATCTAGTTCATCAAAGGTGGACTTGACGGTGATGTCGGAAATATTGCCGCAACTTCTGTACTCCCTCGCAGTCGATCTAGTAAACCAAAGCCACGTGCGGCGGGGTGGGTAGGGAGTCGTCCGCTAGGTGGCCTTGCTAAATCCTGCATGTCAATTGCCACAAAATGATTCAATGTAAAAGTTTAACTTATAAAAGTTACTATAAGTCGAAGAAAAAGTATCGTATGAAACTCGATGTAATGGGATTAATACCTCGTGTGAAGTTTACGATACTCACTCGTTCCTCGCAATATCACTCTCGTGTATTAATACCCATCATTACATCATCATTTCATAATATACTATTTATGTATGCAAAATTAGAAAATTCCTTATTTTATTGCGGGCTGCCTAACTGCCAGGCGCTATTTTCTCCAACTCGCGATCACTGTGAAAACACACACACCACTCCGAATTCTTATAAACTGATTTGTACACCATTCAGCTTTAATATTATAAAGAAGTACGTAAATAATTAATTTCTACATATAATAATTAAGTAAAGATGGCTATGTTCGAGTTACTGAAGGTGTAACCATTTAATTGCAATTAATTAAAAATATATTGTAAAAGGATTGGTAGAGACAGGAGAATTTACACGACATCATTTTGCAGCATATCATTAATAAATATGAAAATAGTTTATCAAAAACAGAATGATAATGAGTTAGAGGAAATTGGAGAGTTAATGTAAAGTGGTGAGTTAGAAAGCAAGTTGAAAATTCCTGAATACCCTCTTCACTGATCGTAATGCTTTTTAAGACTATTACACTAGACACACTGTACTTTGTAATGCAATTGTGTGTTCCTTTTGCCACTGTTTGCCAGGACACGATTCTTCAACTTGTCGGAATTTCGTATTATGGTATTGAACTATTCAAAGCTGTCTCTTTGTGTGTTTGATTTTAGTTGCGAGTTTATTGAATAAAACGAGTTCTACTATCCTCAACCGCATCCTTTCTGGGCCGAACAAAACAGCCTTTTTAATCCAGCATGTAGATATCTGAAGGAAAGAAATGTGGAGGCCGTATCTTATTACACCAAACCCTCATATCTACGACAGAGATGCTAAATTTTGATTATTACTCTTTATTCTGATTATTGACCTTTTACGTTTTTGAACTGGAGCACAGTGTGTTTCCACAACTCATGGGTTGAACCCATTAAAGAATGTTTCTGTACTTTATTAAAACTTCTGGAAAATAGTGCTAATCAAATTTACAAAAAATCATCTGCAAGGTAGTCCTAATCAAATTAAGGGCACAATCTTAGATAAATTAAGGGTTTGGTATAATAACCATCGCCGTTGCAGACCTCTGTTAGCATGTTTTTGCAAAGGTGGTTATTGAGTATTTTGTTTCTATAAGAAGAAGCAATGCTAGTGGGCATTAATGAGTTAAAGTTGTTATTGAACTGGTATTGGAGCTGTGGCATTTCACATATTCTCTCCGTCTGCTTCCGAGAGGAGTGAAGAACATCACTACCCGAAGCGCTCGTCTCGCCCCTCTGCTGCTCGTCTGTGTCGAGTCACCTGACTCGACTGCTGCGTGCGTTTTTATTCTCGAAAACAAACTGCGCGTTCACAGCGCATGTTGCAACGCCTCGCAGTGCGTAGCAACACCGCAAGACACTTCTGGTCTCGCATTCAGAACTCTTCCATGTTGCGCAATGAGAGGTTTTACTGTACCTAGAAAATTTGCTGCTGTTGCTAAAAAAAACATGTGAGCTAATTACCGAGAATGAAAACCAACCATGTTTCCATCGTTCTCTCAACACGAGAACTTTTTGTGTGACTTGCTGAAAGAAATATTTCGTCAAAGGTAAATTTATTTTATAAATTAAACAAACATCAATGCCAGTTGTACTGTACGCGTATTGCGTGTGCTATGATGAATTTTCCAATTAATTAGGAAAATAATATTTTTGTAGTAAATCGAATTCTTTATCAGACTAACTAGACTGAAATTAAAAAGAACTGACAAACATCCTGCATGTTGTTGCTGGGTGCGAAATTAACCACAGAATTCAGAATTGTTTTATTTTGAAAAAAAAGTGCAGGAGGTAGTGAATCCGAAGCTCAAACTTGTATTTTTATTTCAGGTACGTGCTAAAAGTATAAGCCATGTACTGCCGACTTGGATTTAGTTTTTTATCGCCGTCTTTCATTTTCGTTTCCTCGACCAGCATTTCCCCCCATTTCATCAGTACCTTATCTGTTTTCATCTGATACGTCATTTCTCCCCTGTTCCTTTTCTCCGATTGCCTTTATCTGGATATTCTACGTCAGCTCTTTAAGCTTTTCTCTCGATCTCATTCATTTCGTCTCGTCTTTCCTTTCCTTCTCAATGTTTTTGTTTTTGGCTCTTATTACTACTGTACGAAGTACTCTTGCAAATCTGTTCTCTCTGTCCGTCTACCATTTTGATTCCACTACCCTAGGCCGTGCCGTTCCTTCAAAACATTTCCCCACTCTCTAAAATTCCCTCGCTTTTGCTTTCTTCCCAAAGTTGCTCTGTCCCTAAATCACATTACTACATTGCTGTTCTCAATCGGCTTTCTTTCGACACTGAGGGTTGCACTTGCACGTGAGCTCTTATTGGACCTATTACCCATTCTCATTTGCAATACCGCTCGGTTCCAAATACATAAATATTATTTCTGCTGGTAAGTCCATGCAGGTGCCTGGTGGCGGAACACCACAGATTACAAACATTACAATTAAGAATATTGACACTATCATTTAAATTATTTTAAAACAATATCAATAATAACAGTGATAAAAGTAACCCGATCGACCGGGGAATATATTCATTTTGAAAAAAATTGTACTTATGGTTTACGCGCAATGCTTGTTCAGAGACGGACGGACGGACGGACAGACTGTGACGTTTTGAAAAGAACCACTTTCTGGTACCAGGACCCCAAAACGTGTATATCCGTTGAAATCTCGAAATCGATTTTCCGCAGCATTACATAACTTTCCCTGTACTACGTGTACTACTCCGTACGTATACGGGAAAGTAAAAACAATCAGAACAATAACCATTAACATTTTGTGGCTATCCTATACAGATATTTCAAAGTAATAAATAATGACTATATAACTACACTGCCCCCCCCATTTCACAGCAGTTGCACTTCACTTTTCTTTCTTCTGTATTGCATTACATTTCGCAACGTGTCACCACACTTCAATATCAACCATACTTTAAATTATTCTTCTTTTCCGAAGAGATATAAAAAAATAAATAAATGGTTTTTATTGGTGGCGAGGCTCAAGCCATTTAGCCTGCTCTTCCACCCGACCACTTTCAAAATTTTATTCCAATTTATTTTATGATAAAAAAGGAGATCATTCAATGAGAAATGGAGACCTCCATCTAGTGTCTACGATTTTCTTTTCTGCCGTGTTCTTGAGGCAGGCTTCCTCCTTCCCTCTCGTGCCCTGTTCCTCGGCAGCGCATGCGGTCACGTGGCGCCAGCTCGTGGGGATTCGCGTGCTGATGAGCCCACATCAAACGCCAGCGCTAATGGCCCCAAACGGCTCGCGGAAGGAAGAAGCGGCGGCGGCGGCGGCGGCGGCCCCAGCGCAAGGAACGAGGGCAGTGGGGGAGCGCAGGCCGCGAGAGAGGTTGCGCGAATCGATCTGCGATTTGGACTCCGCGCCACACCACACGTCGCACAACAATCGCACTCGCACCGCGCACGTCGCACAACTCTCACACACCATTCTCACACCACTCTCACACACCACTCTCACCGCGCTTTCTCAAAGCGCTTTCTCACCGCGCTCTCGCACCGCGCTCTCGCACCGCGCTCTCGCACCCCGCTCTCGCACCGCGCTCTCGCACCGCGCTTTCGCACCGCGCTCTCTCACCGCGCTCTCTCACCGCGCTCTCTCACCGCGCTCTCTCACCGCGCTCTCTCACCGCTCTCTCTCACCGCGCTCTCTCACCGCTCTCTCTCACCGCGCTCTCTCACCGCGCTCTCTCACCGCGCTCTCTCACCGCGCTCTCTCACCGCGCTCTCTCACCGCGCTCTCTCACCGCGCTCTCTCACCGCGCTCTCTCACCGCGCTCTCTCACCGCGCTCTCTCACCGCGCTCTCTCACCGCGCTCTCTCACCGCGCTCTCTCACCGCGCTCTCTCACCGCTCTCTCGCACCGCTCTCTCGCACCACTCTCTCGCACCGCGCTCTCGCACCGTTCTCGCTCGCACCGCGCTCGCTTCGCGCTCGCATCGCACTCGCCCTACGCTCGCACCGCAATACTAGGCGAACGCCGGCGCAGTACCTTAACAAACGGGTAATGGACCGCTCTCAATCTTTTATTCGTCATCCTTGACTTCGCCTTTTTTCTTATACGCGTATTCTTAGACTTGCATGCGCATGACGAGGGACCAGACGGGAGCATTGAGGTTGACCCGGCTGGGGCAGAGCCTCAATGGCGCAAACATCTGAAGGGGCAAATCCCGCCATCCAACATGTAGGTCGGCGACGGATCTCAGTTCGAGGCCGACATCACTTCCCTGGAGAAACAGAAGACTATAGGAATTAATAGGTGAAAATCTGTCTTAACAACGGATCAAAAAATATTTTCCTCCCATGAAACATTCACTCGGTATTCAACTTTTTTGTTCCAAAATGTTTTAAAAGAGAGCCTCTCACTTGAATGTTCCCTAACACACATTTTGCCGTCTCAACTTCTTCTCATGGTGTGATGTTTGTCTCTCAATTTTCAACCCTGCCTATTATGTAGTCCGTTTCCAGCGCCCTTTCGCCAACGACCGATCACTGCCAGCCCTTTAACGCCCCCACGCGACGCCCAAAGGCTTTCGTCAACGGGCCGTTACGGACGAC
>JAHLJT010008043.1:22500-36770 GCA_031308135.1 Acheta domesticus
TATCACGGTTGTTATTATTTTTGAGAAACCGTTCACAAGATAAAATTGGGGCTTATTTTCAGAATTAGATCGTGCCCAATTTCTTTTGTGACTTGTGTAAAATTTGCGTGGACATGAACTATGTACGTTTTTTTCGGAATTCCCGATAAAACTAGAAGGCCGCCGCTCATTACGCCACATCGACAAGCAGCGAGTGCTGTACAGCGGATTCTTCATTTCTGGAAGGCGATATCCTTGATAAACCCTAATGAAAGGGTAAGGGCTTGTTCCGCGCCGGCGCAAGTTATTTCGGGTGCGTTTAACAATAGAACCAAATTGCAGCTGTGTCGTTAATTTAGGAGCGTTGCGTGCCAATGAGGATAAGAATAGGCCACGCGCACGCGAACCAGATGATACAGCCCGATTACTTCATTTCTCTTCATCACTTATTTATTCCTTTTGCCTTTTGGGATCCCCTTGAGTCCGAATCAGGCCTACCTTCCAAAAGCGCTGCAGTGCACCAGAACATGTCAGTGAATGTGGAGAGTTGAACGCGAAAGTGCTATTAATAGTTAGGTTTGTGCAATTCACGACTTGTTGCTAATTTGAACAACTTCTTGCATTATATTTACTCTTAGATACTGTATAGTATGGGTAATCGTGAGGGTAGGTCAACAAAATTCAGTTATTCTTCCAGTGCCAACTAATAAGTTTAGTTTTTGCAAATACACACTCGTGGACAAGACACGATAACGTTTTTTCGAAAACCTAAATGTGTTCTGTGAAAATGAGCTCAAATTTCCGCAATTTCAAAAACCCTCAAACGCCATTTTCTCAAAAATAGTCCAAACTTTTGAACGGATGGTGCTAAATGGACAATCTATGACGACATTAAACTCATTTTGCTGCAATATTTTTTTAAATTATACTAAGCACTATCCGTTCAAAAAGTTTGGACTGTTTTTGAGAAAATGGCGTTTGAGGGTTTTTGAAATTGCGGAAATTTGAGATCATTTTCACAGAACACATTTCAGTTTTCGAAAAATGTTAGCGCGTCATCTTGTCCACGAGTGTGTGTTCGCAGAATTGTGGGGACATGGCACCATGCTCTAGGCTACCGCTGAGCTTGATAAATAATCTTTGATTATATAACTATACATAATCTTCGATAAAAGGCCTCTCTAATAAAAGCTGTTCAATATACTCATTGTCACAGATAAACATTCCTAGTCTGCTCTCAACCGCCAAGCGGGACGGACGTAACCTAGAGCCGAGTTGCTTGTGCAGTTAGTAGTTCTTGAATCAAAATCTTATCAGTGCTTGTGCGATCGATAATTCTTCTGCATAGGCGTAGACCACGCTCGTTTGCCGCATTGCGGCAAAACTATAATACGAACAATTATATTATCAAGACAAGTGCACCGTCACACAGACAAATTCTTAAAGTGAGGTTATCTCCAGTTTCGTGACAATACAGAACTAATAAGTAAGTAATAGAATAAACAATCCAACTAAACAAGACAGTGAAATATCTAAAATGTTATCAGAAGATGTCCCCCTAGGGGGACATATCAGCAGTTCCATAGAACTACTAAACAATGAAAGTACAAGTGACTCGTATGCAACACTTGCAAATTCGCAGTTCACACACGAAAACCAAATGGTAGATATTCAGCAACAATACCAACATCTACTACATCAAAATCATATGCTACAAGAACATCTTCAAAAATTAGAACAACAAAACCAAATACTACAACAACAACTTCAACATTCTCTGTCCGGTGCAACAAACAACGAGGGGGCAGCAGCAGAATATGTCCCACGAGCACCTGTGGAACGTACACAAACGCCTGAATACCAACACCATGCAGAAGATACTTCAGGAAGAAACAGCAGTGAACAACAATCAACAAGTGCACATCAGCAGATAACAAAAAAAAGAGGATCCACAAAAGTAAGTGACTATAGTGACGCAAAGCGTAGAATGCTAAATAATAGTGCAACAAAAGACCTTACTCTAACAAATAAATACTCAATTTTAGAAACAATTGAAGAACCAAATGACAATGTAATTAATTTAGAACCACAAAATGAAAATGTAAAAATACCTCCCATATGCATTAGAAATGCAGGAAACATAACACTCCTAACAAAAGATCTCACACAATTAATAGGAAATGGATTCACACTTAAAACCACAGGAGATTCGGTAAAAATATTTCTAAAAAATGTAACTGAATACCGTACAGTTAGAAAATATTGTGATGAAAATAATCTGCCTTAGTACACATACTGTATACAATCAGAAAAAAACTTATCAGTTGTAATAAAAATGTACCCCTAATATTCACTGAGGAAGAGATTTTTAATGAATTAGAAAGCCTAAATTATCCAATAAAAAAGGTAACTAGACTAACTAACAGAGAACAAATACCCTTTAAGGTAGTTGCATTAGAACTAGCAAATTCAATAGAAGGAAAAGAAATATTAAACTAGATAAATTACTTCATTGTATTGTGAAAGTAGAATTAAGAAGAAAACCCCAAGGTCCACCCCAATGTAAAAAATGTTTCATTCATGGACACACAAAAAATTATTGCACAATGGCCCCAAAGTGTGGATACTGCACACAAAACCACTGGACAAAAGACTGTGATCTATTATTATCAACAAACCCACCACCCCCAATCTGTACTCTATGTAAAGGAAATCATATGGCTACATCAGATCAATGCAAATACTTCCCAAAAAGAAAGAAAATGCAACAACAATCTCAACTCAATAACCAATATCAAACTCTACAATCTCAAAATATTTATGAAAATAAAACCAACTCACAAACATACCAACAACAAACACATATTAATCACAATCCATTACACACACCAATGACATTTAATAACAGACAAAACTTACCCACACCCACATATGCTCAAACAGTTTCACAAAACAATATTCAATCAAACATAACACAAATATTGATGCAGATGTTACCAACAATAGTTAATCAAATAATAGCAACAATAATTCCTCAAATTCAAAGCATAGTGTCAAACCAAATATCAAATATAATAAGAAATGGATAAGCAGCCCAACTTAAAATCTATAACACTTCTAAATTGGAATGCAAATGGATTATTAAATAAAAGAAACACACTTATTCACTTCCTAAAAAAATCATTCAATAACAATTGCATGCATAACAGAAACACACTTAGTACCAGGACAAACATTTAAAATACCAGGATATAATTGCTACAGAGAAGACAGAATATGTCAACATGCAGCAGGAGGAGTAGCCATCATAATCAAAAAGAAACTGGGCCAGTCATTAATTTCTATCCCAAAATTGAATGATCTTGAACTGATTGCAGTGAAAATAACGTTAGGAAATGAATATCTAAATATCATATCAGCATATAAACCACCTAAAAAAACAAATCAATATAAATGAATTAAAGCAAATATTACAAAGTTCAGAACCTACCAATTTTAATGGGTGATTTAAATAGCAAACATATCAATTGGGGCTGCAAGTGAACACACCAAATGGAAGAAAATTACTAAAAGCTTCAACAAATTTAAACTTCCAAATCATAGCACCAACAAATCCTACTCACTACCCGAAAAATCGTAACGCAAAACCAGATATCTTAGACATTGCCATCATTAAAAACCTAACTCATACCCTCTATGCTCATTCTTTACCTGAATTAGACTCTGATCACTGTCCTGTAATACTCACTTCAGATATGTACTACATTAAAGCAGAATTGCCCCATAGTATAGATACAAAAAACATAGATTGGATAAAATTCCAAACAAATGTTGATAACGCCCTTCCCATAAACCGATTCATGAAAAACAAAGAAGAGATTGATTTTGCAGTAGATACCCTCACTAAAATTATCCAAAACGCAGCGAAAGAGGCAAATACTAATCCTAATCATAAACCTAAATTAATGCAACAAACCATACCTGTTAACATCGAAAAATTAATTCAAAAAGAAACACAGAATACGACGGCAATGGCAGCAATACAGAAGCCCAGATTTAAAGAAAGTGCTAAATAAACTAACATGCCAAGTAAAAAACAGCACTAGATGAACACAGAATCCAACAATATAAAAATCACATTAAAAAAATAAACCCTAAAAGACAACAACTTATGGCAGGTTACAAAACAAATATTGAAAGAACCAACAATTATACCTGAGTTAAAGAAATTAGATAAAAAAGCTACAACAACAAAAGAGAAGTGTGAAATATTAGCGGAACATTTTCAAGAAACTTTTGCTCTAAATCCAACTTCAAATAATAACAACACAATCCAAATTATTAATAATGAAATAATAACAGTTCCACATCCAGTAAAATATATATCACCA
This sequence comes from Acheta domesticus, assembly GCA_031308135.1. Taxonomy (NCBI): domain Eukaryota; kingdom Metazoa; phylum Arthropoda; class Insecta; order Orthoptera; family Gryllidae; genus Acheta; species Acheta domesticus. Next base: position 26,871 of record JAHLJT010008043.1, read on the forward strand.
AATGAAACATACCAAACAATTAAACACCTGCCTAAGAAAAAATCAGCTGGAATAGACCAAATTCCTACCATAATTTACAAAAACTAAATAAGAAAACTATAGGCTACTTAACTGCAATATTCAATTCAATGTTAAGAATAGGGTACTATCCCACAAAATGGAAACATTCTATAATAATTCCAATACCAAAACCTGGTAAAAACCCAGCATATACAGAAAACTATAGACCCATAAGCCTAATCCCTATAATAGCTAAAGTAATAGAAAAATTAATACTTAAACGACTTCTGAAATACACAAATGAAATATCATACATACCACATTTCCAATTTGGATTTAAAGAAAAATACTCAACGACACACCAACTTTTAAGAATCACTGAACTAGTATACAAAAGTTTTGAACAAAAAAAGCATTCTCTAGCAGTTTTCTTGGACGTAACTCAAGCTTTCGACAGAGTTTGGCACGAGGGTTTGATATTTAAATTACAAGAATCAGGCCTACCCCATTACCTAGTGAAAATAATACAAAGCTTCTTAAAAGAAAGAGGTTTTTCTGTAAGAATAAATTCCACCTATTCTTTACAAAAAGAAATCACAGCAGGAGTACCACAAGGTAGCCCATTATCTGCAACCTTGTTCAACATATTCACAGCTGACTTCCCAACAACTCAAAACACCACAGTAGCATTATTTGCCGATGACAGTGCAATATTAACCTCCAACAAATGCCTGAATACTGCTATAGAAAATTTACAAGATGAATTAAACAAGGTAACACTATGGGCAGATAAATGGAAAATAAAATTAAATCCCAATAAATGTTTAGCAAAAGTATTTACACTATGTCCAATAACCACGAAACCCAAACCTCTAAAGCTATTTGATAAAACACTTGATTGGTTACCAAAAAACAAAGCGATAAAATATCTCGGTGTATTAATGGATACCAGACTAACATGGACTAATCATATAAATGACAAAATTATACAAGCAAACAGAAGACTACATAAATTATATCCATTAATTAACAGAAAAAGCGCCCTCAAAACAGAATGTACATTAGTGCTTTACAAAGCAATAGTTCTTCCCATTATAATGTATGCATGCCCGATATGGTACAACACTGCCGCAACTAATATAAAGAAAATACAAACCTTCCAAAACAAAATCCTTCGTATAGCTGTAAACGCCCCCTGGTTCATTAGAAACAGTCAATTACACTCAGAATTAAAAACAGAAACTATCCACCAAACAATGCTCAAACGTTCACATTCTTTTTTCACATATTTACATAATATACCAGCAACTGACTATTATAACCTTGGTCAATCAGCAACAACTTCTCGAATCAAAAACAGATTCCCATATGACAAATATTTAATCCAATTTGCTGACCCCCCATAAATCTTTCAGAATTTGAACAATAATAACAAACAAACAAAATCTGAAAAATAATAAACAATAATGAGGAAACCTGTTGGGCTTCCCTTAATTCTACTTATTAAAGAATGAATGTATTATATGAATGTTATCCCTTGTTCCTTCGATGATTGAATTGTACTGTCTGTTGGTTATTTATTTTTGTAAGTTTTGTGGTTTGAGTTGGTTTAAATGAAAACAATCCCTGTAAAGCAATTATGCTGGCCTGTGGAAAATAAAAAATTTAAAAAAAAAAAATAAATAAACATTCCGAAGTTTGCTGTGCATTTTTCAAAGTATCATACAAATTAACAATAGTTAACTTTGACACTATCACATACTTAATACGTTGCTATTTTAACACTTAAAACACGCTTAATATAATCTATTATGTATGTGTACACTCATCGCCGAACGTCTGTCTTGCCCAAAAGCGCACATCTCATTTACCCTGTCCCGTTTGCTGCACACTGCCTCGGAACTGCTCCAAACGCTGTCCGAATCGTGTCGAGAAACCGCTCGGGAAATCGGCACACTGAGCCCTTGGCTGGCCCATATCTTACCTCGTATCCGATTTTTCTAACTCTGTCTCTCAAGGCACGTCTTCACAATGGAATATGTCACGGTTTTCTCGCGTTCTCATCGCGCCGCTAGATATTGCATGATCGCGACCGTATCAAACAGTGCTGCGAATCTGCGACTTCTAGCGGCACGACGGAGAAAGAACGCGAAACGCCGTGTGATATTCCATCGTGGCCATAGGGGGTTGAGGGGCAGAGTTAGAAAAATCGCACTGTAGGAGGGGTGCCGCTGGGTGCGAGCGGTCTATTGACGTTGCCGCCTCTTTAAGAGGACTGATGCACCGACGATCGAGCGATTTAATACAGATCTCAAGAGAACTGATTATACAGAATCTTGAAAAATGTATGTCACTGAAAAATGTGGCCTATAATTATTTTTAATATGATTTAATTTGACATATTTTTGTTCTCGTAATTTTTCTCGGGCTACCGCCGCGCCGGTAGCCCACAGTACACGCCACTGCGCTAAACACTATTCAGGCAGTGAGAGGCGCAAGCTGGAACCAGAAAAAAATCCGTGCAAGACAATCTCCCTTTCGCTCGTCGCGCGCATAAACTTCGCAACCGGGATCGCGAAGGCGAGTGACTCGTCCGGAGACGGCAGAGTGTCGAGCGCAACTTCTGCGCAGCAATGGCAGAACTTGGCCGAGGGCGCGCCGCCGCGCCGGCTTCATCCCTCCGACGGCGACTGTTCGAGGGCGAACGGTTGAAGGTCGCCGCCCGTCACGCGGAGCGCTCGCGTTGATGGGAGTTGCCACGGCGGCACCGCGCCTGTCAGCCAGGGAGCACCTGGGGGGAGATTTATGTCGACGGCTCGTTCCCGCGAAGCGTTTTTGGCTCGGTGCGCGCGAACTTAATGCTGCGCCGTCGTAAGTTCGCGGCGAAGTGTGCCGCCCGTAGTCCTTAACCTGTTTGTGATGCGCGGCGTCCGCTCGGCTTTTCGGTCTAACGTCAACGAAACTCGCGCGCGGATTTGGAGAAGTTCTGTTGAGGAAAGTTGAAGACGCGAGTTTTTTTTGGGAACCATTAATCAGTGGATTACGAAGTATGTTTCGTGATCAACGCTATTTCGCGATCGTTACGATCGACGCTAACGTAAATATTAACGACGTGAGGCAAGTCAAAAAAATTACAGTTTTGCAATTTGTGAAAAAACAAAAGAATAGAGCAATATGACGTTTATGTTATCTAATAGAGTATATTTAGCACTATCCCTACCGAAAGTTTAAAGAAAAAATTGGAGTCGTTTTTGAGGAAATCTTGTTTTTGTAATTTTTTAAAATTTCACACATTCCACGCAATATTGCGTGAAAACTACTAAAATTTTCCAAAAAGTATACATGACCTTAAGAAAAACTCACTATGAAGAACAAATGTTATTTGAAGAAAAAAAATCTCTTATCTGCAATTTTGGAGTTGGAGGAAGACGCCCAATAAAATTCAGACTTTCGCAATTTTCGAAAATTCAGAGTTATCCGTGAAAATCGGACTCATGCCATCTTAATAAATGTATTTTACTCTATTCTTACAAGAAGTTTAAAGAAAAAAATTGGACCCGTTTGTTGAGAAAATTTTGAAAATGTCCGGGAGGCTTCATGTAAAGAACGCCCAAAATTAAAATCTCTGTTTCAAATTCAAGGCGCCATGAGATCAACCAGATCGATTGGAGAGGATCAGTTTCGGAGAAAATCGGCTGAGCGGTTTGGTGGTAGCTAGCGTTGTTCAAAGACAGACAGACGTTTTGCTTTCAATTGGTTTATCGGTATCAAGGACCCACAAAACAAGAGATTCTGGCTGCACCAAGAAGATTTTTTCTTCTTGATTTTAGCAACTGGATTTATCGACATTTTCGTTACCAGGGCTCTGTAAACGATTTCTTCTGCCGAAAATCCGCCGTTTTTTTTGCGCAGCATTACATAATTTTTCCCTATACTATACGTACGTATATGGGAACGTAAATTAACCTGCTTATTTTTATCACATTTAGCTCAGTGGCTGCTCTCATGACTGTGCAGGCGTGTAGCTAAATGTATATATGTATACATTCTTATCTTAATTAAAATCGATTATTTCTTGTTTTACCAATCGATGCTTCGGCCGTTCAAGGCTCCGTTTGTCCTGTGACGTCTTCATTCCTCTGTTTCCTTATTAGCTACAGAAGTTTCTTCTGAATTACAATATTCTTTCAAGAGGAAAGTCTTTCGTCTCAAATTATTATTCCTCAGCGATATTTTTGTACGTAAAGAAAAGTGTCTTTTTTCCGATGCTACAGTAGAGGCTATGGGCCAAATGATCCAGAACAATTTGTAATCGTGTGTAAAATGTCCTTATCCTCATTATTCCGTTCGAAACGTCTTTATTTTTCATAAAATTCAGTTCGTTTCTTAAGCGTATTTTGGGGAAGACAGATCCGATGAGATTTTTGCACATTTTCGATTGCTTAGAAGGAAATCGGGTATTCTGTCTTTCAAAGTTGTGCTATCAGGAAGGCAAACAATTAAGATTGTTCACAATACGAACTAATTTCATTTTGGAAGAAGAATCGCCTCTACTTTCCCAGCTCAAAAACAGCGACGTGGCATCCACGCTACTTCTTCCCCTATGAAACCCTTACAAATCTTCCAGAGTAAAATGCTTCGTACATTCCCAATGTCCCGCGGTATATATCTAATAGACAACTTCATAGAGAACTAGACATAGAACCCATTGCAAGTTACACATCTTCTCTCTGTCGTCCAAATTCTTTTCTAACCTTCAACAGCCCGTTGCATCAGCCACTTTAACCTCGGATACTGCTCGATCAGAAATAGTGATATGATATGAGCAGTTACTTAGTTACTAGTAACTTCGAGCAACTATCGATTATAATACATACATAAAAGCTATTACTCACCTGCAAAGTGGTATTTCCACTGATCTGGTTAAACGAAGTCCACGATGTCGTCGCGGTTGTCACAGCAACCGTCGAAGAACAATCCACACACGGAGATCGAGAGGGCTTCTCAATGATGTATATAAATACCACTAGGTGGCTGACTCCGCGCTTTCCCAATAGGCGGAGGTGAGGCCGTACAGGGAGCCATGTTGCCGGCAAAAGCTTCGAATGTCAAATGCAGTCCATGACAGTTCGGTAGATTTTTACGAGTGTAACACGTATACATCGTATTTATTAACATGGTTCAGTTCCATCTAAGAAATAAAGCTGTAGGCAACCACAAATTTTCGAAATATATTTTATAATTTACATAAAACTACGAACAGCATTGACACTATGTTATCGGAGACTTGCAAAAATGACGACTTGTTTTTTATGATGACTTACTGGTACAAACGTCTTATACTTTTTCAGAAGAGATCCATTTATATGTTAATGCTGCACGTGACTGTAAATTATTGTTACTACGGCAGCTTTATTATTAAGGATTCTTCCTCTGCTTCAATATTCCGTTTTCAAATATAAATAAACACGTACTTATTGTTCATGTGATTAGAAAACTGCGTTGCACTCTAAATAACCTTTTTTTCTCTCTTAATGGATGGTTGTAAATAACTGCTGTATTTGGGAGGTTGCAGAGAGATTTAAAATGAAAACACGTAGGGAAATGTAGTACATATGTACTTTTTATGGCAGACATTTTTATTAACATATGAATACAACACTTTTTGCAGGAACAAACATTCAAATGAATCCTTTCGCCATTGAAAGAAAACATTCATAATAAATAATGTTTCTCTTTAATTTACATAACTGGAAATAGAACAAAACGTACGTTTAGAGTAGATAAATGAGTAGATTAAAATACATGTTCAAAACATGAACCCTTAAGACTGAGATTCCACTTCACGATATTGTTGTGAAACCACCTTATAGTGTTAAAACATGGATAAAACAAAGGCAAAAAATAATTGATTTACTGGGCCAATTTTGAAAATAACAATTACATTAAGTCAAGATCAAAATGAAAACATTTAAAAAATCAAACAAAAAATGTTTCACTAATCACTCAGAGAAACTCACTACAACACACCGCTTTCGGCAATACGAACAAGGTTTTTGCCGTGCAAAATGGCGCCTTGGGTGGCCTCACCGCCAAGGCGACAGTCATCCATCTAGGAGTATATATATATATATACATCATTGGGGCTTCTTCACTTGAGCGGCCCCGGCGAGGTCGGTGCGCTTTCATCCGGCCGTGCCAGGGCCTCCCATAGTTCTGATAAAAATATTGAATACTATTTTTTTTTCCAAAAAATAAAACAAAAACCCTATAAAAATGTGATGTATGATAAAACTATACAAAAATTGGCATAACGGAGTGTGTGCATATCATTATATAATATTTATAAAATGGAATGTTGCTGGTTGACGCGTTTCAATTTTAAATTGTACAATTCGATAAAAAAAGTAGTGCTTTGAATGTAATAATAATATATGTTTACATTTTTGTTTCAATAATGTTAAAATGAAAACACTAAAAAATGCTTTCAAAGTATTAAAAGAAAGCAAAATACAATGTGCATTGATAGGATTTTCTTTATATTTATAGATATAGTACTATTGTTATTTTTTAATTAACTACTCTCTTTTAATTTAAATTTTCTGCCACCAAGTAATGATACTTAATTGCAGAATTATAATAAATCTAATAATCTAGCATATTTCAGCATTGAATTTGAGGGTTGAGAGATCGGTGAAAGTAAGAATTAGGGCCTCCAAATTTAACCTAGGCCCAGAGCCCCAAATGGTGATAAGACGGCCCTGCATTCGGCGCCTTCGATGTTTCAACCGCCCATGAAAAGGAAAATTTTAAATTAATTCAGATATAAATAATTGGTAACAAGAACTGGCCTTACGCACTAGAATTAAGTTTAATGAGTTAAAGCAATTTTTTCTAATTTTGTAAAGTGTAAAGTTAATATGGTCTTGATATTACCTTTTATATTGCTGCAGTTTTTTTAATCCTTTTTTCAAATACGCGATTCATGAAGTGAAAATGTAAACTTGTGGCATTTAAAATCCATCGCTCGAGCCAACTTCGATCTCAAAGGTAATAACGGTCAACTTGATAGCGTCTGACAACAAACGTGTGTGTGCAACTACTCCAAAGGAAACCATGCCGTGATTGAATTTCTAACTCGGATAGTATTGAATTTTAGTATCACCAACATGTAATTGTTGTATATCATGATAGATTTGAAATAATTGTAATACCCACAGGCGCACAAAAAATGTTTTCACATTAGTGGCTGTGTATTTCACGTACTGGATCCAAATCTGAAGCCAGAATTCCGCCATCACCCTCCATTTTCAAATCGCAAAAGACCATCGTGACCTTGTATTTTTTGTTTTCGGGGGTTGTTGTCAGATCGAAATACTGACACATTGTGATTTGACACAGCGGTTACACCTTATTCCATGAATTTAAAATTACATTTCAAATACTGTCATAGAATTACTCCTTCCTAAATAATGCAACGAAAAGAAAATGTTCCAAGAATTTAATTAATGATAGTAACATATAATAAAAGTGATAATAAGTTTATTACGTGACAAAACTCCAGAAATGCTTTTCCCCCTTATTTATAACTCATGCTTCACATTAGCGAGTTTGCGACAAAATATCGCATAATTTTTGTAAAGGGAAAAAAATTGGAAACACTTTCAATTTACAGGTGTCATCACGCGAATGCAACCATCCAGCATAACAGGAACATCTGAGAAGAATTTCTCAATATTGGCGGAATGCTCGTTTGACACAGAGACGATCTCTTAAAAAATCTACTTCAGAACGTTTTCCCATCCCGTACAACAGGGGTCCTCAAACTACGGCCCGCGGGCCCCATGCGGCCCGCGAGGACATTTGTACGGCCCGACGGGTTTTTATGGTTATAAGAATTTTTTCTTAAAATCCGTACTTTTTTTTATGTGTTAGGGTCTAGGAATGGCAAAAAAATCGATTGTTTTTAAAACAACGATGTTTTCCACCATAAACATGGATATTTTGCTTTCAATGTTTTCTTCACATCGATATTTTGTTGCCAAAACATCGGTGTTTTATTAAAAATTGTTTTTAATAAAGCAATATCGATAATTTGCGTTATCCTCTTTACCACGCTGTACATTTCTGCAGCGCAATCTGAGAAAGTTTGGGATCTGCTCGCGTTATGACTGTATGTTATCAGTAGGCCTGTCATTGCCTGAATGCTCTGCCTCTCAAGCCCTGTCTTCACGATGGAATATGTCACGATATTTCGCGTCTTTCTCAGTCATGCCGCTAGATATCGCATGATCGCGACCGTATCAAGCAGTGCTTGTGACCATGCGACATCTAGCAGCAGGACCGAGAAAGACGCGAAATGCCGTGTGATCGGCCAAAGAGGCTTGAGAGGCAGAGTTAGAAAAATCGCACTATATAATCCGGCCCTCACTACGGCCTGAGGGACAGTGAACTGGCCTCCCTTTTAAAACGTTTGGAGGACCCCTGCCTTACAACTATGCCATCAGCACAGCATTTCTCCTGATTTTTTTTGATTTTCTCGTTCTCTTCCTCTCCGAGCGAGACACTTTTAAATCCGATCTGCTTTGCCGGGGCGCGGGGCCGGTCTCAATTTTATCACCGCCTCGGGGCGGGTCCATTGTCGCGCGGGCCGTTCCAAATGGGGCGCTTAACTATTGAGAGAAGAGAGCGAGGAGCGCCGTGATGAGGCTTTTCACCGCGTGGCGCTCGACCTGATACTCTGCCGCAACGCCACGCAGCAGCAGCCAGCCATTCGACAGAGCGCCGGTCGCCGTGGCAACGCGGAACTTTGACATTTCGTCCGCCGGCGGCGGCGGCGCCGCACGGGGCGTTGTGGGAGGGGGAGCGAGCCTGCGAAAGAGCAGTGCGGGGGCGGCGCGGCGAGCTCCTGCCTACGCTCAAAGTGTGTGCGTGGTTCCTGTTTTACGTTTTTTTTGCACTTTATGTTCCTACAGATGCCCTCTTATGGGGATACGAGACGCTCCAACCTTAGACCGGGAGAGATGGCTCAGTGCATCAACCTGATGTCACTGCAGTCCCTCTGACCGGGAGGTCCTAGGTTCCACTCCCGACGCCGGCAGGATTTGTGACACTAGCTTGTCAGCTACGTCGAATTCAGTCGCTGTCTGGAGGAGAATTCTAGCGGCCGGCTGCTCTGATACGTAGTTCTCCTATCAACACCAGGCGAATGCCCGCTAGCAGTACCCTAACAAACGGGCCACAAAACCGCGCGCGATCTTTCTCCTCTTCCTTGTCTTTCCTCTCCTCTTACACACACACTTACACTAACATGCACTACACTACCACACATGCCGGGAGACCGGTCGGGAGAATACAGCTTGTCCCGGCTGGGGCGGTGCCCCGCTGGTGGGAGATAACTGGTTGAGGGAAAACCCCGCTAGTCGACGGTAGGTCGGCGCCAGATTTCGCCATCCAGCGGGTAAAATATCATCGCCACCTCCCAAGTAAACACACACACTACACTTACGGGACTAATGACTTAAGTACTTGACGCGCCCGGAAACACGAATCAATTCAATCATTGAACCTTACTTCTAGTGTCCCAGTGGGCTCTCGGCTTCGTCGTGGCAGTGGCCCTGATACTCTGGGCAAAGTAGAGGGACATGTTCCCGGCGCATTGATTCGACTCCGGCACTAGCCCTGATAGCTAGTAGCTCGGAGCTGGCAGAGTGGCCCTACTCAGGCATTGAATGGGGAGGTGCCGCGAGATCAAACTGCGTTGAGGCGGGATCCGATACCAGCCTGCGGCGTACTTGTGCGCGGTCGACGAGTAGGCTAAGAGCTAAAGCTCAGGGACCAACCCGGGGACTTGTTCCCCCTGGTAGAACAAGATTAAGTGAGGGTAGTATCCCAGGCAGG
>JAHLJT010008045.1:0-36711 GCA_031308135.1 Acheta domesticus
TGTGGAAAATTATTTCAAACACTATGGATGCTCAGAGTGATAGAATTCCAGAAATGTTCCGCAGAATCCACAGAAATATTAGTTATTCATCTCTACAAAAATGTTCGAGTAATGTACTTTCAGCTCTTCGTTTCAAATAATTCCCATTCCATTTTCAAGCAAAATCTCTTAATAATTTAGAGGATAGTTCATTCCATTTCTGCCCCTCAATACCTTGTACATAACAACACATAACACTTTGATATTCTGTACTTAATAAATAGCTACCAAATCTTCCTCAAATGAAATTGCCACTGCATCTAACTATATGGTGCACGAAACTAATTACGTTATCACATACGTTTCCAGAAATAGGCCAAAGCGCTGATCACGTCTAATTCATGCTCCACGCATTTCGTGGCTCATTATTTGTCATTAGCTCCACCTGCTTTTAAAGATTCATTCAAATGCTTATTGCCATGTTGCTACTTCACAGGTTTCACTACGAATGTTACTCATAGCGCGGGTGTCAGTTTTAGAACATTCTATATTAGTTCTATTTCTATATATTTCGATCTTCTATCACTCGCTCTCAACATTGAAAAGTTCCTTGTTCCCGCACATTGCCTGTCTACTGGACCACACTTGGATTGCGGCTTCTGCTGGGGATTCCACTTCGAGGTAGAATGTAGGTCTCTCAACCACAGTTAGCGCACTCTGCGGTGGCTGCACCTACTGCCAGCTTTTCTTTCGGCTGCGACCTACATTCATCTCTCCCCCACCCGAAACCGTCCTAGTCTAAGGGCTTGCAACCGCTCCTCTCCCTCTCCGCCCCCTCTGCCAACATCCGCTTACACCAATCTCCTCATCCTCCTCCTGTGCCCCAGTATGTATCTCTCTTCGCTATTGGCTCCGCTTCCGCTCCGTCTCTACCTCCACCTCCACACCTGCCCCACTTCCGTCTCCGTCACAGCCTACATTGTGACAATCACATATTCACTGAGTTCGAATAGCCCGCGTACAGAGCGCTGACCAGCCAAGGGTCGCCGGACCACGTCATCCCTCTTCGGACGATGGAAGGCACTTCAATTGCAGACTCGGACCGAGTAAGTCGTATTCCGAAATAACGGGTGGTGGATGCACGAAATATACCACGTGACGAATAAGTAGAGTCGACGCCAGGAATATTACTTGCATGGGACAACGAACTGCGGAAAAAAAAGTTCCAGATGTGAGTTATTTTGTTATTTTTATTTGGTTGGAGTGAACGAGAGAATTACTAGCGGATTCGAATCGAGGAAGCTATAACGGAATTCTGGAAAGCAACGGGTTCAGCGTGTGGTGAAGGACAGCCACGGCCGAGGTTGACCGCACATTGCATGCCGAAAGGTTTCGCTAAGGGCGACGCCAGATAAGATTCCGGGCAGGCAGTCTCCATCTCGAACGCAACCAAAGGTAGTATTAAAATTTGATTAATAATGCAGCCGAGAGGGAGCCCACGCTAGTAGTTCAAGTAACCATAACTAAAAAATAGTGAAACAGAAAGGACATGGAACTGTATTAGATTAATGCGAAAAAAGAAGGGTTTTGTTAAAATTTAAAAAAAAACACGAAACTAGGCCAAGTTACTCTAGCCCGCCATAATAGTTAAACAGTGCAGGCTCGAAACTTGTTGTAGTATGTTTAAACGTGGGTGTAAATAAGACTGGTATAATTTTTTTTATCAGAATAGTATAGCAGAAAATGTTTACACATTAGTAGTGTAAGTTCTCAGTGTTGTATTTAATTATGAGATAATTGTGGGTTTCTCATAATTATAGCTAAGAACAAAGTTTGTAGACAAGAGGTTCGGTATATAGTTGTTTTTTTGTTGTTGTTGTTTAGCTTGTAGGCACAAGTTCCGCAAACTGAAGAAAAAGAAAACGAGTATATTCAGATATGTTTTTAAAATTTATATTGTGCATGAATGTATTCTGAGGGACACGGTTATTACATATTAATAGTGTTCTGTTTTTGCTTCAAGAAACTTGTGAATAGATTATACATTATTCTTGAAAGATCCATTGGATTTCTCTTTTTTTATGTGCTCAATTTTTTTTCTCACAGTTGCATCCTCTCGCTCATCCAATATTGAGTCCCTCACAACGTAATATCCACGAACTTGTACAATTTCCTTGGTTTACTATTCTACACAATAGTGAAGAACCTATATGGAGCAAGCTGTACTCCCTAAATGTAGCATACTCTTGTGTTTCGAGGTGCAAGCGGACTCGGCACTTGTGATGCGAGTGTCTCCGTGTTCTGTCTTTCGTTTGTGTAACACAGGGCCAGCGGTACGTAACGGTACCTACAGACGGCACCAAGGGCGCCGCGCGAGCGCGAGAGAGAACACGGGAGGCATGTCGCACAATTCCACTGCTATCTCCGCCACAGATCACCGGTCACCGCTCCTCCGCATTTCGCAAAACATCTGTTACCACCACCACCACCATCATCCGATCTCCGCTACTTCCAACTCTACCCCCGCCATCCACCACTACTGCCAATTCCAGTGCACCAGTATTACCACGACATCACTAACACCACCACCGCCATATCCACCAGCTTCACCACTGCCACAACTAACACCACCACTACAACTATCTCCACTAACACCACTACCACCACCATGTCCGCCATCTGCACCACTACCACCACTACCATACGGCACTACCATCACTGTCTTTTCGCCGTTTTGAACACCACCGCTAGCCCATTTCCACCAACACTTCTCGCCTCGTGTATGCCTCTGAACCGCTTATGTCCCCCAACCTCGTCTCTCACACATCCCCACCTACATCTCTTCCACGTCCCCACCTACGCCCCCTTCCAAGACCCCGTCAGGCTCACATCTACCTCACCAACGCCCCAGGTACGTTCCCACCTATAACCCCTCCTTCTTGCTCGCCCACGTCTTCGCGTATGGCCGTGCCTGTCGCCCCTGCTCCCGCCATCGCCCCCGTCTGCATCGCCGGCCGCGGTGGTCGACAGGCAGTAAATACGTCAACGGCGCGGAGGAGGCGATGCGTCAGCGGGAGTCGGCTGTAAATCACGGCGAGGGGGCGGCGGTGGCGGCGGCGGGCGCGCGGCCAGCCTCGGTCAGCTGAGATAGTGGAAATGTCTGGAGGCCGCGGCCGCGCTCCACTCTGCTCCCCGCCGCGCCACAGTGGTTCGTTTTGCCAAAACGTTTGCTCTGTTGCACTTGCGGAATTCACCCGGAGGAGGGGGTTTTGATAAGACGAACCTCGTTCTGGTTCACTGATGGAATTATTGTAGAGATCAACGTGGTAAGGTCTGACAAGGTCTTTCTGGCTTATAGTGCGATTTTCTAACTCTGCCCCTCAAGCCCCTATGGCCACAATAGAATATAACACGGCATTTAACGTCTTTCCTCCGACGTACCGCTAGACGTCGCATGATCGCAAACACCGCTTGAAACGATCGCGATCATGCGATAACTGGCGGACACGACTGAGAATGTCGCGAAATACCGTGACATTATTCCATCGTGAAGACGGGCCTTGAGGGGCAAAGTTAAAAAAATCGCTGCATACTTGACGTCATCTAAGATCCAGTATAGGTTGGTGGAAATGGTACGGTTTTCGAAACCTCCTCCTTTCTCACTTCCGAGAAACGGTCAGATTAGCTTTTCATCGGAACATAACAATCTTTACTCGGGTTTTGCTATTGGAACGTTACATTGAATGATGTGATTCCTTGAACTAACCATCCTTTGGGTACGTGAATTACCACACCAGTGATTTGATTTGCTCAATCTTAATATATTTCACTTGCTGAATTCCGCCTAGGGAAAATAATATGTTGTGACAAGTTTTCTTTGGTTTACTAAAGCAATTTTTACATTACATATTAGTTTTCGACGTAACATACTCTGTTTCTGTTACATTATTCTAAGTTTCATTCTTTCTTTTGCCGTACCGTGACCCGTTTCTCTTGCAGATTTCAAACAGGGAAAAGTTATTTCTCGTTACAATCTTGTTTATTTTACGGAATTTTCGCATGGATTTATGTATATCGTCCGGACAATATGCATTGGCTGACATACATTCACATAAAACCCAGTGTTTCTTTTGATATATCTGTCACTTCTTTATAGAATTTTGAAAAAAAGGGGAGTTCCTATTTGAACAAATACTCGCATTATTGCATTTTACCTTCCAATAGACTTCACATTAGCAACTACTTTGGAGTTACTTAGTTTTGCCCACCGGAGTACTCGGGTCTAATGGGGTAAAACCTCTTACGAGAGTTAGTGGATATCACCTCAGAATGTAAAAATTCTTCGGAAAACCATCTCTTAGGTTTAAAAGTATTATTTATTTATCGGGTTGTTAAACTTCATATATTAAGTAGAATATACCTTGTACAAGATTATTTATTAATAAATAATCTAAATAAAATAAATAATCTTCTAAATAAAACTTTTATTTACTAACTCTCTCCTTAAGAACTTTTCTAGTTTTGTCATTTTTTACGTTTTCCTATTCGTTACCTTTCATTCATTCTATCATCCAGTAAATAACGTTCCTCATTTTCTTTATGGTAAATTTCTGAGGTAAATTTACTGTTTTAGACGATAAATATTCACTAAAAGAGAAAAGTCAATTTTTTAAACTATTTTTTTAATGTAAATATTCAAAATTGTGTTCAGTTATTACCGGAAATTGATTGAGGGCATTGAGATGCATTAATGTTTGATTATTGTTTTTAGAACAGATATTCCACGTATTGTCTATACTTAGTTAAATTGTGGTAAATTATGTTTGGTTTACATAAAAAAACGTCATTAAGGAAGGTTATCCCTTTGTCAACAGATGTAAAAAGCCCAAATGTATGTTCAATTTTTCGTTTTCCTCTACCGTAATGTTCAGGGAGGTTCGTGTAGCGGTGAAATTGTGTAATGTATATTTTGCTATCTTCTGAATTAAAAGAAAGCGCATCAAAAGTTGTTAAAGTAAATTATTGATGTCATTTAAATATATGAACAAAACGAATGTGATCCACATCTGTTTTTGGAAATCTAATAGTGGACAGAAATGTTTGGAAATTACAGGCATTCTAATTCTCATCCCATTAGAGGAGCGTTAGATTCTGTAGTAATATTATACATTTTTTAATGATTATAAGGCATTAATTTTAAATTGTTTATGTATTCATAGATAACATAGTTTTAATGACCCTTTCTGGAAATAATAGTCTGAAGTAGTTGTGCAGTACTACAAAATATTTTTAAAAAAGCAAAACAGTGTTAACATCACGTACGTATTGCGTTATTAGTTAATCGTTTAATGGTTGGTGTTTACTTATTTTTATTTCATCTGTATTTAATTAACCATCCGTAACAGAACTAATGGAGAAAGAAAAAAAGAAGCATAAGGTGAAAGTTGAAGAAGGAATGGAGAGAAAGGAAGATTAGGAAAATTGCAGAAGGAGAATGAGCAGGAGGGAGGAAGAAGTGAACGCAAAAAGGAGGAGGAAACAAAAAGAAAAGGCTGAGAAGAAAAATGAGAAGAAGGAAAAAAGGGAACGAAAGTCCAGGAGGTGGTGGAAAAATAATAAACCTTGTGACCGAAAAAATTTTCAGAGAAGGCCCACTGCGCCGAATGACACTGGCGTGACCAGAGATGAGCCCCAGCGCCGAAATCTGAACTACCGTTTATTCGCCTTTTTACACAACGCGGGCCGGGCCGGCCGGGCAGCCCTGTTAGGAAGGCACTTTCCTTGGAAGCGGATATCCTATTGCGGAGCTGGCAAAGTAAACACATCGAGGAAGTAGTTCCAGTACATAAGTAATCGTATGCGTTTTTAAGTAACTGCGCGGATTCCCTTCTGGCAACAGGGAGGGCACGTCGCGCCCGGCCAAGATTTATAGGAAGTTTTGCATGCGGTAAATTCTGGAGGCGAATCCGATGCAAGTCGCGATTTAGATCTTGTGTTCGAGGCCATAGTGGAAGGGGAGATAAAGGGAAATGAAGGAGGGAGCCAGCTGAGACAAAGAGAAATGGGCTGAGCTGTGTTTGGTGTAAGCCTCTCAGATCTTATCCTCCAACTCAATTTCCAGCGCTTTCGATGTGCGAGAACGATTGAGACTTGTCTTCTCTATGTGGTTGACTAACGGTTGAGCAATTGATGGACTAATTCCCAAAGTGACATATCTCCATTCCCTTTTGTTTTCTAATTTAACTTACCAGAGTATTCTTAAGAGCTTCTCTATCATCCTTCTAAATATTGTGCTCAAAAACTGTGTATCTCCGTACCCGAAAACCATTGAATTCAGAGGATAATGATTTGCTTATACTCATTTTAATCCTTTTCTGTTGCATAGATCAATATATTTCATAAAATCTTGATATCAATTGGAAATAGCATTTACGTAATTTGTTCTTCTTCAAAAGCAATGCATCAGTTACAAATTCTTGCCTAACAAAATGTAAAATCATTTTTCAACAACTGTCTTGTTTATTTTCGTTTTCCATGTTAATTGCCTTTTGGTGTATCTTGGCTCTTCGTTACGTTGTTTATAAACTAGTGGTGCTACAGAATGGCACAGACTTTCCCGTATTAGTTTTCTATTTTCCTGGGTCTTCGCTAGCTATTCGGAATTGCCACATACTCTTTCTTGCCAGCTACCATCTATCATCGCAAAAAGTACATTTTTTTGTCATTTTCTTAATTTTTCGGTTTCCTATTGGTAGAACAGAAACATTAATTTTAGAATATTAAAGAACACAAAAACCTAGCCGTAAATGGCAATTTTCTTTTAAAAATTATGTGCCGTTTAAGAGAAAATGGCGTTTTAGCACTACTAAAAATGCGAAATTTGAAGCTCATTTTCACAGAAAAGTTTTGAGTTTTTCAAAATACTTTACTTGAAGTTATTTGAAGCACTTACACTCACAAATATAATCATCTTTACAAATTGCGGATAATGTGCATATTAAAGATGTGAGAGATCTTTAAAAAAATTTACATTTATATAATTTTTGAAAAAAACAAAAAAAACTCAAAATAAACTTCACGCTATACTAATGAGTGTAATTAGCACTATCCGTTACAAAAGTTTCGAGAAAAAAATTGCAGCCATATACGAGAAAATGACGTTTGAGCATTTCTGAAAATGCCGAAATTTGAGCTACTTTTCACAGAAAACGGTAGTGTTTTTGGGAAACTTTACTTGACATTATTTAAAGCATATATACTCGTAAATATAATAATGTAAAAAATCGCCGATAATGTAAATATTAACGACGTGAGAGACAAGTAAAAACATTTACATTTTTGTAATTTTTGAAAAAACCAACCGATAGACCAAAATGGCTTTTATGTCATTGATAGAGTACATTTACCACTATCCCTACTAAAAGTTTAAAGAAAAAATTTGGAGCCGTTTTTGAGAAAATTTTGTTTTTGTAATTTTTTAAAATTGCACATATTGCACGCAATATTGCACGAAAACTACCAAAATTGTGAAAAACATTTACATGACCTTTATTAAAGAACTTAATATGCAGAACAAATTTTATTTGAAGAAAAAATCTCTATCTTCAATTTTGTAGTTGGAGGAAGATGCCGAAAAAAATTCAAACTTTCACAAGTTTCGAAAATTCAGAGCTGTACGTGAAAATCGGACTTATGCCATGTTAAAAAGTGTATTTTCCTCTATTCAAACAAGAAATTTAAAGAAAAAATTTGGAGTCGTTTTTGAGAAAATGTTGAAAATCCCCGGGGGGCTTCATATAAAGTACCTCCAAATTTTAAAGAATCTTTTTCAAAATCACAAAGCTTCGACTAGAATCAGATCGACTGGGGAATATCAGTTTTGAAGAAAATCGACCGAACGGTTTAGGCGCTAGCGTTGACCACAGACGGACAGACGGACGGAATGCCGTCAATCGATTTTTAAGTATAAAGAAGCATGGATTTTGACCACACCACGATAGAAGATTTTTTTTCTTAATTTAGCAACTGGTTTTATCCACTTATTCGTTTTCACGGCCCGGCAATTAATTTTTTTCCGCCGAAAATTGGCCATTTTTTCGCGCAGCATTACATAACTTTCCCTATACTACGTATATCACTCCGTGTATACGTACGTATACGGGGAAGTAAAAAGGTTACCGACATATTAATTTTTTAAATTTTTTTTATCCTTGTTCGATT
Organism: Acheta domesticus; assembly: GCA_031308135.1. Lineage (NCBI taxonomy): Eukaryota > Metazoa > Arthropoda > Insecta > Orthoptera > Gryllidae > Acheta > Acheta domesticus. The sequence goes on from JAHLJT010008045.1 coordinate 8,200, forward strand.
ACAGATAAAATATTTCAAGGTGTACAATACGTAGTAAAAATATTCGAATAAAACTTGGAAAACGCCGGGATTATTACAATAAACCATTGTTGTAGTGAATATTACATTATCACCAAATAGTTCAAAAATAAGAGATCTATTTGTTTAAATATTGAGAAAAGTAGTGATTTGTAATTCAAAAGTATGTTTTCTGTTATGAAAAAATCTTTGTTGGTCTTTTATTAACATTTGTGACTGGATACTTGACTGCATTCTATACTTTTTGTACTTAGTTTTTTAACGTATTAGTTTAAACAAAGCGTTGATAACTAATATTAATTTTAATCTATTAAGCACACTCTAGGCACACGCTAGGCCTTAGTTTTAAACTATTAAGCACAATGTACATGTTTGTGCCAATGCATCATGATGATGGTGATCAAATTCAAATTTGTGCTTAGATGAAAGACAGCTAAATTGATGCATTCTCCTTCACTGGACATGTCATTGTGATTTGCCAATACTTTACACTGTATGAAGCATTGTAGGAGTGATGAATGTTCATACGAGGTACATTTAGATACAAAAAATCCAACTACGTCAAAACCGCAAGGGGAGAACCCCCATGTCTCAAGCGGGATTGGAACCCGTAGCCTTCAAATTCACATGCGACCTATTCACTGCTTTTAGTTATTACGTCACCCAGGCTTAAACTACATTGCACAACTTCTTAATTCCTCCCAATTTATCCTATTGTATACTTCTCGGACTTTTCTTGCAGTTTCTCGTTTCTTTATCTCGTACTCACGACAAACTTCTCACGGTATTCTTTACCACTTCGGAGTAATTTTCCCCAATCTTGCAACAATACGCCACTCTATTTAGCCATGTGACTGTTTATTTTGACATTCATTCATGACTAACTAAATTCCAAGGTGAATAAAACACAGAAATCATTCGCAATCATTTTGTTCGAACAAGTTACCATATGCATACTTTATTTTATTCCTTTTATTATATTCATTGAAGCATCTCGCACCTCGCAACCTCTCTCCAATACTTGTGTTGCAATTCAACGGAAGAACATGTCACAACAATGTTTCTCTCAACGCAACGCAAGGCAACGCTGAAATTCTACGAACCGCGCCTCGAACTGCCAGGCGCCAGCCGGTTATGTCCGTTATATAATATAAAAACATTTTAAGACTCCACTGTCAATCACATTTGATGGCATAATTATTATAATCAAAATTCATGCCTGTTTTATATTCTATTTTAAATTTCCTTTCACTTTACAATAATTACAAATAAATCATTTTTGTTACGTTAATTCTCATTGGGCAGCGTCAGTATGCGCGCCAACGGTCGCTCGCTGTTCTGCGAGCGAATTCATTTTCAAGTTAGTTGGGCAGCGATCGTCTTCGAGTTAACATGTGAAGTGCACGCGACAACTCCACGTCACTCAAGTGCGTGTTTCTTTATATTGTGAGGCAATCATGCCTATTTGTGCTAGTGGATACGTTTTAGTGTACTAGCTTTCTCATCTACAATTCACACTGCCCACGCAAGTGTATTTTCTATCTTGTGAGGTAACTTATACCCTGACGAGCTGCAACGTGCTCGTATACTTAACAGCCATGCTGCATATGTGTTATCACTTTAACATTTCGCAAACTGTATTCGTGTTAGTGCGAACAGCAACAACTGAATTTGTACCTTGAAGAGCTGCAACTTGCTCGTATACCTAACAGCCATGCTGCATATGTGTTGCCACTTCAACATCGTACCAACTGTATTAGTACCAGTGCGAACAGTATTACTAATTTGTGTTCTGGTCAACCATGAGCCACGCTCATTTTGATAGCAGCTACACTGCATAAGTGCTCTGCTAATTTTACCTACCTACAGTTCCAGTGATGCTGTTGTCTACATCATCAGATACCAGTGACGTTTTCCAACGACCACCAGTCCTCCAGCTACTGGTGCCTTCTTTCAAGATGATATGATTTGTATTTGTTTTCTTTTCTTTTCAGTGCATACATTAATGTGTTCTGTGCAAATGCAGCCAATGCATACTTCTCCATGCTTTCATGTAGCATTCTTGTAAGGCATTCAGATTAATTATATCTTTGTTAAATTCATGTGTTGTGTTTTACTAAGGCATTTGGTGACATCTCACAAACCCAGGCAACCTTCCTGCCTTGACAAATCTAAATTGGAAGGTGGTCCTTCACGAGCTGTTGCAGGTTTTGTTTGAAGAGAGGAAATTCCATCACGGTTCACTTGCTCACCCTCCTTCTTACACGTTTCTTGGCTAACTTGTTCTGGTGCTGTGATATTTCTTTTGTCATTCCTCGAACTGGAGAATGTATACATGAAATTATTGTATCACGAAGCTAGAATGCAAGAAAAGTAGACTTCAAAACTTTTCTTTCAAGAAGTATTATTTACATGGTAAATTATTTAATTCAAATTTGTACTACTGTAAGTTTATTTAAAAGAGCACTGAAAGAAATCAATATGGGCTCATTGAAATTCGATGATTATGATGTGCCTGTTCGTAACTGTTTGATGACTTAATTTACACGAATACACATTTTCATCTGCTTTTCGTCTTGATTTGTATCAATTCGTGTAATGTTCTTTTTAGTGACACTATTGAAACATCGTAAATCACTCGCGAAAACTACCCTAACGTCCAACCGCTTACTCCGAACTGACACTTCGAAACATTAATAGCTGTTTTACATTACATTTTTCTGGCAAAAGAATTACATATTTATTACAATTATATTTCACAAAATGATATATTCTTTGATGACGCTCAACCATCCAGATCCTGTCAAAAAATTGTCCACTGTCCTGAAGAAAGGGTACCTTCCCGGCGCGCGTTGACGCCAGACCGGAAGAGTGAGAGGATTCCGGACGCAGTCGGAGCAGATGACGCCCCGACAGGCTGTGGCTCCCACGGGCCATTACCGGACCATTCAGTTCCCGGCCGGGCGCCGGCCAAACGAGTGCTTCGCAGGTGGGCGAGCGCGCGACGTACTCGTATCCATTGGCCGTTCTCGCACTTTTTGGATCAGAAGACGCGGATTGTAATTATACTATCCAGCTTGGGTACCACGTCCGTCTGTCCGTCTGTCTGTCCGTCTGTCTGTCCGCCTGTCTGTCCGCCTGTCTGTCCGCCTGTCTGTCCGCCTGTCTGTCCGCCTGTCTGTCCGCCTGTCTGTCCGCCTGTCTGTCCGCCTGTCTGTCCGCCTGTCTGTCCGCCTGTCTGTCCGCCTGTCTGTCCGCCTGTCTGTCCGCCTGTCTGTCCGCCTGTCTGTCCGCCTGTCTCTCCGCCTGTCTGTCCGCCTGTCTGTCTGCCTGTCTGTTCGCCTGTCTGTTCGCCTGTCTGTTCGCCTGTCTGACCGCCTGTCTGACCGCCTGTCTGTCCGCCAGTTTGACCGTCTATCAATCCATCTTTCTGTCCGTCTGTTTGTCCGTCTGTTTTCCAAAACGATCTGGTTGGGCTCGAAGCTTTGCTATAATGAAAATCTTTCATTAAAATTTGTGTGTAGTTTTCATGAAGCTTCACAGACATTTTCAAATCTTTCTCAAAAGTTACTCCAAAACTTTTCGTTATATTTTTTGAAAGAATAAAGTAAAATATACTTATAAAGATGGCATAAGTACGTTTTTCAGTGTTAACTCGTATGTTTGTGAACGTGAAGGTTTGAATTTTTTTCGGGTTATTCTCAGTGTTACAAAAAAAAGATGAAGAATTTTCCTTTAAACGTTTTCCTCCATAGTTCTTGCATTAATATCAAGTACATGTTTAAAAATCTTTTAGTAATTTTCGCGCAATATTGCGTGCAATATGTGCAATATTAAAAAATAAGAAACCAAGATTTTCAGGAAAACGGCTACGAAATTTGTCCTTACACTTTTGATAGGGAGCGTACTAAATGTACTCTATAAGTGGCCATAAATATTTTTCTCTATTCTTTTGTTGTTTCAAAAATTAAACAAATCGTAAGACGCGAAAGTAAACAAAGTTCATTTTTGACTTGTCTCTCACGTCGTTCATATTTACAGTATGTAATTTATATACATTATTCAATTTATTAAATCAACTGCTTCAAATGATACTTTATAATGTGTCTGAAAACTCGAACGTTTTTTGAGAAAAAGCTCAAATTTCCCCATTTTTAGAAACGCTCACACGCCATTATCCCAAAGGTGGTTCCAAATTGTTTCTTCTAACTTATCGTAAGGATAGAGCTAAATGCGCTGTTTAAGAAGACATAAAAGACATGTTGATATATTCTTTTGTTTTTTTAAATTACGCAAACGTAATTTTTTGGAAATATTTCTGAGTTAATTTGCACGTTTCTGGCGATTTGTAATCAGTTTTACATTTGTGAGTTTAAGTGGTACAAATGGCTTGAAATTAAATTTTCGAAATCTGAAAAGATTTATGGGGAACAAAATTTACATTTCCATTTACAGTCCCGATAAAACACTGTTTTCTTTAAATTGACTGTATTTTTAACGAAAATTGCCGTATAGGAGGAAGTTTTACTCTTTTTAATTAAATTTTTATTGCTTTTTATCTCACATTTATTTGCCATGTACTTCATACACAGCCAATTATAACCTATTATTATTGTCCTTCGAATTATTTACTAAACTAATCAATTTGAGCTTTCAAAAGGTTTTCAGGTTCGAGCATGTGTTTAAGGCTAATTAAATCAGTCCATTTAAATTTCCACCTGAACACATGGGCGGCTCCGAACACAAATACTTTTAATACAAAATGATGTTGGACATTCTATTACTGTACTCGTACAATTCCGTCCGTCGTAATAATTAATCAACTTTATGTAGCCTACTTAATTTAGAGCGGAGCGACAAGACCACATTGAAAATATAATCCTCATTCGGTAAGATAAAACATGCAATTTGATTATTTGTCCATCGAACTGCGTTGAGTGGGTATTCCAAGAACGATTAGGATGAAAGAAAAATCTTTAAGTCGAGGCTGACAATCACAACCTTTCTTCCTTCAGAACAAGTAAAACAGATTAAAAAATAAATTATTGAATACTTTGATTCAGATGATTAATTAAAATGTTGACTTTCACAAGGACAAGATAGAGTAAACTTACTAGCGTGAATAAAATACAAAACCCTTCATTATTTATGACAATATCAAAATGTATGGGGTGGCTCTTCAAATACCCAGAAAGGTTACGATGGGAAATAATATATCCCTTCTTCCTCCGCGGTGAGTAATAATAATCGTTTGGTATACATCGTTTGGTATTGAGTTAAATACATCGTTTGGTATTGATGTCGACCATATTTTATGCATGAGAATGCAATGAAAAATCTCAAGAAGTGGACGATGACTAAATGACCAATTCTGCACTTATAGAAAAAACTGAAACTGGTAATGTTACAGAATGGCACAGACTCTCTCGTGCTAGTTAAGTTTCTAATTTATTTTGATGTGGGTGGATCTCTTCCGTCTTTCCCCATTATCTTGCTAGCTGCCATCTATTGCCGCCTAAAGTATACTTTTAAAAAATCTCACTGTTTAGGTTTCCAAATGGTTGAACCGACATACTACTTAAATAATATTAATAGCGCAGTCGTGCATTGAGTGCAAAAGAAAACGATAGACATAAGAAATTATGCACGACAACAAAGTTCAACACTCTTGATTTCAATATACGACACCTTGGTCTTGAAGTGCAAAGGGCATGCGATAATTGATCACTATTGTCACATCGCAACTCTTGAGGTATGGGAAAAGCATTTTCACAGGTTTACCTTGCAAGACCCGCATTGATAACTCTTACCTTTAGATGTAATGTGAAACAGTGAGACACTTAGGTTCACACATTAATAGTATATTCTTAAACGCAACTTATCACTGCCACGATGTTATGTATTTCACTTCAGGAAAATTAATTTCACGATTGCTATCTGAGTCGCTCATATACAGTTTTTACAATTCCTTTCTTAAATTGTGCGAAGTAGACCATGTACCACAGATACACATTCACAACTTCAATTTATGAAGTTCTATGACTTATCATAGGAGTTGATAAACTGCACATCAATAGTGTTAACAGTAAATAACGATGTTTTTCCCGACGAGGGTCACTGTGTGCCACCGCCAAGACGTTAACGTATAAACTTGACTAGCGCTGCACCACAGTGAATAGTGAAAGGAAATAGTAATGAGGCAGATCGACACTCGTGCCTGCCGGCTGAGTTATCTCAGAGCCAACACAACCGTTGACGCTGCAGAAACTGTGACCGAGAGATCTAGACATCGAGTGGCAACGGTGGTGGATTATCGACACTAGCTACATATACAGGTCTGCGAAACCTGGAGCTAGGGCTCCGTGGCCGGCGTTCCGTTCGAGAAGACGCAACGTTTAGGACATAGGGCATCCATCACTTGACGTCACGACAATGTCTCTGATTGGGAGGTCCTAGGGTATGAGTCCGAACTCTGACAGGATTTTCGACACTAGCTAGGTGGAATTTAGCTACTGTCTCTAGAAGAATTCTACCGGTTGTTTTGATCGGTAGTTGTTCATTGTTTCTCCGACTAATAACAAGTGAATGCCCGAGCAGTACCCTAATAAATATGTCATGGACCGCGCTATCTTTCCTTTTTTCATTCTGGTCCCTTCCTCTCTCCTTACATACACACGCTTACACTTACATGCACTTCACTATGACACATCTCGGGAGATTTGTCGGGAGCCGAGAGCTTGTTCCGGCTGGGGTGGTACCATGCTGGTGGGAGATAGCTGGATGAAGAAAAACTCCGCAATCCGACATGGAAGTCGCACCTCACCAGCCAAATAAGATAGCCTTTTACTGTGATACAAATCTGAACTACATTTTTACGGGACTAATGACATTTGTTTGCCAGTAAATGCGAAATAATCAAACGAGAAGGCATGATCTAAATAATTCAGTGATCCAGAAACGTTCGAATTGTGCTTGCATAACATTTCTTTGGATCTGTAAATACTGCATGATTGTCGAATAAACAGTCGTTTGTGTCGACCTAGATCACTTAATCTTACTCTTATTGCTTTGTGTATAATTGAAATATCTCGTGTACACAAAAAGTTCTCATTCAGATGAAGAGCTCCGGCGCTCCATTGAGAAAATCCCCATAATCCTGTGTGATTGTCTTCAAATAGTAAATAAAAATATATTATGGAATTTGCAAGAATGCATTCGAACCTACTAAGGCCACAATCTTGGCTGGGCTATCGGGACAAGTCACGTCTCGTTTGTTGTGGCAAACGTTTCGGCCAACATATTGTGGCCTTCCTCAGAGCGTTCCGATGCTCTGAAGAAGACCACAATATGTTGGCCGAAACGTTAGCCACAATAAACGAGACGCGGCTTGTCCCGGATAGCCCAGCTAATATTGACACCGGTCGCGGAAGCCTACGCAACTACTGAGGCCACATTCAACTTCTTTCGTAGGGTACGTAAAGATCAGGGAAGTGACATGGATTTCAGTGCGGAGGCTGAGCGAGCATTTTGCAAGCAATCACCTAAGCTCGCCAAGCGACACTTCCCTTTTATGACGTCTGGTAAGTTGTAGGCATTGTATCATTAGAGCTCTGTGACAAATAGTTTATGTAGTAGTAACCACTGAAGGCAAAGTACGCGTATGATCGTCCTCTGAAAATTTTTCTAGGAGTTGGGAGTCACTAGAACTGTGAATTGTAGATACTGAGCGGGGCTGTTACTCGTTAATGTTGCTTGACATCGTCAATCAAGCGCCGTAGGTTTGAGAGGACGTGTGGTACATGGTGTGACCCTCGCATCGGTGTGGCAGCTAAGAACACGATACCAACTCTCCTCTGATCACGTAATAGAAATGGAGGTAGGAAGTTATGAAACAAGAAAGAAACGTTCGTATGAAAATACTTGTTGGCCTTAAAATATTTGTGATAATTAGTACTGCATTTTAGACGTTTGATTGCCTGATTGGAATCGTGCATCGTAGTTTCTTTATGCAACTTTAGAAACAGTTATAGGATATTTTATTTATCAATTGAACAAAAATATAGTCTACTATTGAAACAATTGTTCTCGTTGAACGGAGGTTTTCAAAACGTATTTTATTAAAAGACCTGAATCATGTATTTATTTACATTATATTTTCCCAATTAAATTGCCACAAAATATAAGTTTCTAAGTATTTAATTGTGTTAGAGGTAAACCATTATGTACACTAACAAATCCTGTGACGAGATAATTCAGGAAAACGTTTAGCCTCTTCTATGGAGAAAATAAATTCAATGAAAATATCCCACATTTCGAACGAAAACTTTTTTCATGGAGAATGCTTCCCGCAGCCCCTTATGGAATGGACTTTCCCCCGGGTCTGTTGAACGTGAGCCGTGGTTCACCAGCACGACTGAAAAGATAAAGGGATTTAGAAAGACTGTATAATTTTATCAACATTTTCCTTAACTAAGTGAACACTGTAGGAGGACACAACTTGACAATAATAAAGTTGAAATCTAAGGCATTATGGAACTCTTGAAGCTACACAGTAGAGAAAATTATCCGAAAGTAGCAAAAGAAAGGAGGATTGCCCCTGCAGTGATGATAAGTAATGAATCCTGATATTAAAGCTGAAATATGGAGAGGAGGAAAATAAATAAAAACATATTCTAGAAAATAAAAGTAAAATAAAAATAACGCTAAACAAAATCAAAGAAGGGTAGTCTAAACACGAAAAATATGACTGAAAGGGGGAGGAATAAAAACAACAGGAAATGAAACAAAATGAAAAAGTTAAAATATGACGACCCCTAACAGTATCACTAACACTACAAGGGAATCATGAGCACTCACATGAGAGATTCTCTCAGCAAACGTTTCAGGAAACTGTTTTCTAAAGCACCCCGCGGTCCCCCAGTGTTGAGTTTCCTTTCTCCCCTCTTCGTCCTGCAACCCTCGCAACGCCACTCCCCTCGCAGTCACCCCTCCCTTCCCTTCTCCTTTCCTCTACTCCTCCCCCTCACCCTCCTCGATGAGGAACCCTGACGCCGTAACCGACATATTTACGACGCTACAATTTATATATCTTACAAATTTCACTTGGCTTTCTTTCCAGGAGTAACTTCTTTTCTTTTTCTCGGCTACCTTCAACAAAAGCTTTTCGGGGTTATGAAGTATAAAGAAACCCAGAAGTTTGGAAAATAAGTTGAGGGAGGGTTTAAAATACTGGGGACGGTAGTTTCCGGAGGTGCCGCAGGGGTGTGCGGTGGTTGCAGGGAGTGAGTCGGGTCTTTACGCACCTTCCGATATAGCGGCAGAACACGCGGAGGAGGGGTTGTTTGGAAGGAGGTCAGCAAAAAAAGGAAGAAATGGTGTGGTGGAGACGACGGGGTTGCGAATGCACCTGTGATGCATCACACCTTATGATGTGGAGGACTAGGTGTATTAGATCAATATAATGTATTAAAATGCTCAAAATAATGACGTGCCCTTGTAAATCTGTTATAAAATGTATCGTTTCAAGTGTCTCCTTTCATTGATCACTAGCGCCTCTCCAGTGTTCAAAACCAACTTTATAAACATTAGTCAAATAATATTAATAATAGGTGTTGAAATAAATAATACCGATAAGAACACACTAATAATCATATATTTCTTTCATATTTTAAAAAACTAATATGCAGTTTTACCTACTAGCCTATGTCCCAAACTAATGACTAAACAATTATTCAAATTTTCTTTTCCAATTAAATATACCACAATCGTTTTAAGGCGATCCGCGACGTAAACCAACTCGCCAAAGACTGTTGCAATCCATCGATGTACATCACTGTATCACAGTGCATTCCAATATTTCCTCAGGCTGACCCAAGTTAACAATATTAATAGTTTCCACCCTTTGACCAAAAACGTTATTTTGATTGCTCTTTTTTCTGGAAACTCGGTAAATGAAATAATAATTATAGGCGTTGTCAGAGCCAACAATATTAATAACTTTCATTTTAAATGCCAACGCCAACTCACCGCTAAACCAATTGGCTAAATGGCAACATTCAAATATCAATTTATGAAAACTTTTCCATCTTTCTCCGCAAAAAGTATATTCATATAGTAAGGTGCCTGCTTGCTGAATATAAACTCCTGCGCCACCTCAGTGCTGTTTCGGGCAACAATGCACGCAGTGCGTTCTAAACTCTCTGCCATTTAAAAGAAAAACGTTTTTTCAAACTTAACTCATATTAACTTCAGTATGAGTTCTTATAAAGGTTATTTCCAACTTTTCAGAAATTTATGGAATGAGAATGATGAAATTTGGAATACGAAAGCAAATGCAATATCATTGTTTAGGGTACAATCTGAACCATCACAAGGAACGGTATCACAAGGAACGGAATTTCATATGTATTTACATACGTTACTATGTAACATTGTAACACATAAAAAGTTTTCTAAAATTCTTGTTTCTCCCAAATTATCATATAATGCACTATTCTACAAAATTGCCACATAAAAAATATTTCCAGCGTTTTGAAATTTGGAAATTGAAAATTCTGAAAGTCGGCGCACTGGAATTATCACTACAGAACCATCGCATGAAACAATGATATGAATCATAATTTTACCGTCTGATATAACGTAGGAACACGCGAAGGAGAGAACCATAGGGGGAAACAAAGACAGAAATAATAACAAACGGAGAGAAACGGTGAAAACTGTAGGGGATGTTTAGCGCATTTAAAGTGATGATGGGGAATCGTGATTGAAAGTAATGTATCAGATAGAGTGAGTGAAATAAAAAAGTCAAATAAGAAAATAAAGTGCAGACGAAATAAATGAAAGAATCTCGCTAGATAAGATGGTAAAAACTGCCACGAACCAAAATGGTGCAAACTATTTTCAACAGTGACTGATTAAATTTATTGGCCAAAGCGAGGTGAAGTGAGGTATGGTCTTGTTTGTTTTCGATCTCTTAGTAAGCATTTTGTCATGAAATTGCCAACTTTTTTCGTAAATTCCCCGCTTAAAGCGCTTGAAAATACTTGTTATGATGCTGTTAGCAAATCTACAGCTAAGCAAAAATGACTCTTATATAATAGACAGCGAGTAAAAATACAAAAACGAGATTACTTTGAGATTTCATGAGCTCAATAAAATGTCAAATAGTTACATGAATGGAATATTGTCATATAATAAATAGATATATAGTACAGTGTTGAATAATAAATTAGTGTCTTAGTGATAACTTGTTGATAAATAATGTATTAATTAGTAACACTAAACCCTCTCATACTTAACACTGAAAGAACACTTAAATAACACTGAACACAGTTTTAAACGTCAAAACATTCTACACACTTAATTTCTCTGTGCGGCACAAAGTCCCCCGCGCGCCCGGATACTTTACAGAAAAGAGCGCGCCCACTTGTGTTAACACAAGAACGGCTGTAGGGTTGAAACCAGCACTTCCTTAAGATGTTTCTTTAATGATATCAAATTTCATGTATTTTCTTTAAAACACGTGTCTTTTCATTTTTGATGGTCTTGGAATCGCCATTCGCAGTACTATTTTTAAATGGTTTTTATCGTATGTTATGCCTTTAACAGCGGAAAAGATCCACCACATTCATTATTTCACATTAAAACAAACTTATGCTGACCTACAGTTGTTTGTTTGGTCTATTCTTGTCAATATTTGGCGATGAAGACGATGTTACAGTATTGTATGTATTGTATGTTTTCTACAATATATTGGAAATAACGGCTATCAGTTATAGGGATATTTACAAACTTAATAATGAAAAGAAAGAAACGAAATAGTTCATTATTCAACTATCTAGTAAACTATCCAGGTAAAAGATGGGATTTGTCGTAAAAGGTACAAGAAGAACCAAGAGATCCGGGGTCATCCAAAAAGCAGATTAAGGGCCCTATTGGCTTGTGCAAAGGCAACAAAACCAGCGATTTCTGCGAGAAGTGTCACAAAGCCGACTGTAAAATTGTGCCAAAAAGTGGAAGTCAGTTGCATAATCGTCATTTAGATGTAAAATGCTTTTGATGGATATGTGATAAAAATAGAATGTGTAATATATACATCAAAATAAATCTCTATTTTCAACATAATTTCTTATTCTTAGTGTTCAAATTACGCCTTTTGCTGCCATTCTAGTGTTAATGTTGATACAAAATCATACTGAAATGTTTGAAATGCAAATCAATAATCAAATGCAAATCATAATCACCAAGTTTATTATGACAAAAATTTATAAATTTAAGTATCCAAATCAATACCATAATTTTTACCAATGTTTCGTAAAACCTGGAAAGAATGTGGTATCCGTAAATACACTTCCAGAATGACGTCTAAGTACGCGCAGGTCGTAGTTCCTTCTCAAGAATTACCAGGACCCAATCCAGCTCACTATTATAACAGTTGTCATTCACTAGCAGTGTGAGTAGGCTTTCACTCTCCAGCTCTCTCGTTAACTGCCTGTTTCTGCTCTGGTGACCGTAGCCCAGTGGTGTCAAGGTCTTCTACTGGTGGCAGTGGCACCCGTCGTGGTTCGGTAGCATGCCACGAGCTACTCATAACTAGCGTTGGCAAAGGAAACTCTTAGTAACCTCGCCGTTTTACAATAGAGATGGCGTTGTCTCAGGTGGCGGGGTGACGAACTGCGTGAAGGGGCGATTCCGTCGTGGCACTCGTGCCACAGAATCCGGCCCGTGGCATCGACCTTGACAATTCTGTCGTAGCCCCTTATTTATCCCGGGTGACGTCACGGCCCCGACTGCCTCCGAGGCTCTCCGTTCTGGTGGCAGCGTTCTCTGGGCTGGGTTGCCCGACGCGATTAAATCGCGAAAAACCATCGTGAAATTGTATTGTTTGTTTCCGGGGTTTGTCAGATCCAAAGGCTTGATACATGTTTCTCTAGGAATTTCGACGCGCTGAATCCGAATCCGAAGCCAGAATTGCGCCACGATCTTCGAATCTGTAAATTTCGAAAAACAAACGTGAAATCGTAAATTGATTATTTCACAGTGGAAAAAAATGGAGAATGATGGGGCAATTCTGACTTCAGATTCGGATTTAGCGCGTCAACATACATAGAGAAACATGTTTTAAGTCTTTGGATTTGACAATCCTTTTTATTTTTATTTTTTTTATTTTTTATTATTTTTTATTATTTTTTATTATTTATTTATTTATTTATTCATTTATTTATTTATTTATTTGCAAAACGAGAAAAATGGATCAGTGCATTAACAGATGTCACTGCAGTCCCTCTGACTAGGAGGTCCTAGGTTCGAGTCCCGACAGTGACAGGATTTTTGACACTAGCTTGTCAGCTAGGTCAAATTCAGTCACTGTCTGGAGGAGAATTCTAGTGGCTAGCTGCTCTGATCGGTAGTTTTCCGTGGTTTCTCCGATTAACACCAGGCGAATGCCGGAGCAGTTCCCTTACAAACGGGCCACAGACCTCGCGCGATCTTTCCTTCCTCTTCCTTGTCCTATCCTCTCCCTCTTACACACACACGTACACTAACATGCACTACACTACTACACATGCCGGGAGACCAGTCGGGAGCTTAGAGTTTATCCCGAGTGGGGCCGTGCCACGCTGGTGGGAGATACTTGGATCTCGTCGTCCAGCGAGAATAAGATCACCGCCACCTCCCGAGGAAAACACGCACTACACTTACGGGACTAACGATCTCTCTAGTTGACGCGCCCGGAATCACGAATCAATCAATTTTTTGCAAGAAATTATTTGACTTACCAATGTGAAAGTGTAAAGATTTCGCATGTGGGGAACAATCTAGGGGTCTCATCAATGATCTCAATCCGCATTGACCTTTTGGGTGCAGCTTTCTTATGACTGTGAGTATACGTACAAGGATTGACATTTGTAACAATGTTTTGGCAAAAAATGGGTTAAATGAATATGAAATACATTGAAGCTATAGTGTATTGTTCAGCACTCTTTGGTTTGTCATTGTAATCGTAATTGATGTGCTGGAAGTTATCTGTGAGCTCTAGATACATAAAGATATTAATTGCAAGATGCTTGCAATCTTTGATTGATGCTGTTAAATTTGATGTCAATTATCTATTTTTGGGAGACGCTGGGTTGGGCTGTCTCAGCTGCAAAGACTGTGAGGTTCTACGCCATCATCGTCTGTGTTAGTAGTTTACGTCCTGTGGGCTACGGAAGTAGAGGGTCGATGTTTCTTCAGTGGGAGCACTGTCTGCAGCTCGCAAGGAAGCGCACACTCGCAAATGCATTCGCAGAAGTACTCCAAAATTTTGTTTGCTCGCGTTTGCTTCATTAATGGTTGACACCACGTTTTACTGAGAACTTCATTAGCAAATGCACATGAAATGTATACGTGTATTTAGTACACAAGTAGTAACTTATTGACCTTGTTTCATAATTATAAGTGGAATGAGTTTATGATGCAATGAGACACTTAAAGTTTGTAGTTACGCACTTATAGAAGCACAATTCTACTATCATTCAATTCAAAATTAATGACAGGTTCGTGTAGTTTTCAATTGCTATTGAAACACTCTCATGTAAATACCACTGCTACTTGACGATAGATCACAGTTTTTAAGAATATTTTCTACCCTAACCAGACACTCATTGGACACTCTAAATAGAACTCTAGAACATTTCACAGTTCAAAATAGAAAATGTACATTTCAATCTGAGAATAAAATAAAGATTGTGCAGACCGGTCCTCACACACATCTGTTTGTTATAAGTAGTTCATTGTAACTAAACTTCGCGTTCTCTGTCAGTTTCCATTCGCTCCGTTTTGAGTGTGTTACTAGAGTGGATAGGTAGCTTAGGTATGAAAGGGGGAGTGCGTGGGGACTGCACGGACGATGGGTGAAGATATCCGAGCCTTCATTGTCCTCGTTGTCAGGTTGTGGAACTGCGTGGAACACAGCAGTAACTACTTGGCTGTCCGGAAGACGCAATGTTCTAGGCACAGGTGCCAACGTTTCGGTGGCGGTGGGGGTGGCGGTGGCGGTGGCGACGACGATGACGCCGACGCCGACGATGACGCCGACGCCGACGCCGACGCCGTGGTCGGCGGCGGCGGCGGCGGCGGTGGTGGCGGCGGCGGCGTGGCTGAAGCCGCGTGGCGGAAGAGGACGTTCCATGCGTAGAGGCTCGGGGGAACACTGATTAATTAATTTTTTAATTAATTAATTTAATTTTGTTAAGTGGGACGCGCGAATATTGTGTTCGCGCCCCCCATAACACACTGGTGCAGTATGGAACTCCCATAATTTGGCGGGAAGACCACAAAGAGTGCCCAGGGGGGCGGAAGTCACTGCAACTTGATCCGCGCCGAGAAAAATGTGCTAACAACTACGAATATTATCCGAAGTGGAGTTCGAAATTATTTTTCAATAGTCACCGGGTTTTAATATCTTTTCATATCTACATAACATCTAAAGCCCTTATTCCGTGTAAATCGAATCTCAAAGTGCGTTGTACAAGTCTTCATTCCGTTATTCTGAAGATACGCAAAGCCTCTGTGATATAAGTGCCCAGTATTTGGAAGAAAGCAAGAGAAAACTACTCGTGCTCAAACAACACATACTTTCTCGTATTATTTTTAACTCTTACGTAATCTGATAATATTAGTTTTACCCGCAAAAGTGCTTCAAACCCGCAAACATATTTGGCAGGGCTGAGACGCGTACTATTTGCATAGAATCCTCAAGCGGCCTCTTCAACATATGAGAAATCTCTGCTCCCAGAGCCAATGTGCTGGTATCATTTGATTTGTTTTTACATTTCAGACAAAAATATAGTATTTTCAATTCATGTAGAGTATCTCTAAAAATCAAAATAACTATTTCAAATTTGTAAGGCCGTGAGTTCGTTTAGGTGGATTTCGGAATAACGATTTTGGAGAAAATCGTCTGGCCGGTTTAGACGGTAGCGTTGACTGCATAAAGACGGAGAGACAGGTACAGTTTTGTTCCGTCAATCGATTTATTGGCGACATGAATCCACAAAACGCATCTTCTGACTTAACATCGTGTTTATAAGAAGCCATTTACTACATATAAGAATAAAATTTATCAATGTTTTCCGTTGTCAGGGGCCAACAATACGTGTAATTTTTTCGGTTTCTGCCACACGGTTAATTTACTTCCTCTTTACTACTTGCGTAGTAATATGAGACTGTAAAACGTAATTTATATGTCAGGAAGAAACGTCCACTTCTTTGGTATCAGTGCTTCAAAAACCCAGTATTTTTCTGTCAAAAAATCGTCACTTCAGTGCATAATTGCAATACTTTCTCTGTATTGCGTAGTAGTGCACGAGAAAATAAAAGCAGAGAGCGATGCTTGGGCACGGCGGCCGAGAACTACCGCCGATGGTGGCGTACCCTAGCGTGAGCGTGGCGAACGGACGCAGCTGCGTGGGCGGTTGCTCTTTGCGCCCTTCAAATTCTCTCATCGCTGCGCGAGCGAGCGCGCGCGCGGGAGGGGCCAAAAAGGCAGCAGGGAATGGTATTTGAGATCTTTCTCGGCCCGACTCTCAGGCTTTCCGCGAGGATCGCCGGTGTAGCGGAGGCTTCTTTTGTCTTTTGTGTCCGCTTCCTGGTGGTGCCAATCCCGGTTTTGTGCTCGTGTGCGGTCCGTGCCTTCTTTGTGCGACCAGCGAGCGCGCTGTCGCTTCCCTTCTCCGAAGGGAAGGGAAGTTTCAACTCCGAAATATCCCGACTTCACTTGGAAATGGACATAACTGATTCACGATGAGTTTGGGTAGGACGTAAAAGAAACGGATGTTATGAAGGAGATTTCGTAGTTTAATTGGAATCGTATATTAAAGTTAGGAAATCCCTTTGGTCTATAAAAGGCAAATAACGGACGCCTTTAACCAGTTCAGTTCGTTATTTGTTTTGTCGGGAGTTGAACAGTAATTTCTCTCCGTAATAGTTCTTTCTTATAAGAAAAGTTGACGAAAATATGTAATACCATTGTTCTGAATAACCACTACGCCATGTTTTGTTCACTCATTTGCTTCCAGAGAACTTAACAAACTGTAAAAAGATGTAAAAGGTGTAAAACAGTAAAACGGTGCATTTTCTTTTTTCTGGTTGCGACACGAGTATGTCGTGTCATATAACAGTACAGAATTATGAAAAAACATTAATGAATAGTGAGGCCTCAAATAACTATTATTTACGAGAATTTGTACTTACTAAATAAATTTTGATCCTGAATATTACAAAAAGTACGCAAATCTGTTTCAAGTGGATGAAAGATACAAAAACTTTCAAACATTAATCTGTTATTAATAAAATAATTTTTACGTAAAAGATGTTGCCAGGTTCTTGGAAAAGAGAGACTTAATTGCTGAATGTTGACGTAAAGGTCAATCTAAATGTCAATTGTAATTGATCGTAACCAAAGAAGCTAAAATTTTGTGTGAGCATGTACATAATTATAATTTGATCCGGGAGGATGAAATTCTAACTTCGAAACTTTGATTTTTCATAATTTTTTATCTTTTTTAAGTCGAATAAAAAAATCCGGATTATTCTTTGAATATTTAGTAAATGAATAAATTGGAAGTTTGATTTTTAACATGATTATTCATACATACCAGAAGAGAACTAGGTAGTCTCAATTATCGATCCGTATTTTTTTTCTACACTTACCTGTACGTAAAGTTTTCTTTGAACGTAAAAAACAACAATAAAATGCGTATAATTACTTTGCGAGCGCGAACACCAACGAAACTTTCTTTCTGCTAATCTCTTGAGCATAAATTATCTCAAAACGTGCGTGGTGTTCTAACGCACCAGCATCGCGGTCGTAAGAAAATCAAATCAAATCAAATCCAAAAATAAACTTAATCTCACTGTTCTCAGTGCGAGATAACTCGCAAGAAGCGAGAGTACAGGTTTTTAAAGGCACTCGCGGTCGTGACGGTTCTCGTAAGAAAGACCGAGAAATACGGCCACTCGTTAGGTGGAAGTGGAGAATGTTCGGTTTACGACAGAGAAACGGCGCTGCCGACCCGAACTTCACTGCGATATGCGAAATGTCGCGGAGGGAAGGCTGGCGGGAAGAGTTCTACGGCATCACATGCAACACGCACGTGTTCCCTCCACCACAGACTGTGACCTTTGCTCTTCGAGCGACTCAAATAGAGCGACAGCCAGCACAAAAGACAGGTTGGACAGGGAGAAAACGTTAAAATTTCGAAAATGAGCTCTAAAGACAATTTTAAGCATCTTTAGTTTAATAAACTACTTGAATATTCCGAATGTCTGAGCCGTAATAAGCACTCAAAAGTTGGTTTGAAAATCTATGTTCTTTGCAAAAATTTGCTTTTCAGAATGTAAACACCCCAGAAAGATGTAAATTGAATATTTTTATTTGTTTATTGTAAGAAATTAATATATTGTTCAGAAAGAAAAATTAACCCATAATTAAAAAGGCACCCAATTTACACATTTCGTCTGCTTTTTTTATTTCTGTGTTACTTTTTCTTTGTGAACAAATATATTCATTCATTTATCTTGTGAATAATAAAGAATTTACAATTTCTGGAGTTTTTACATGTTTCTGAATGCAAATTGCTGCATAGTACTGTTTCAAACCAACCTTTGAGTGCTCATTGCAACTCAGCCATTCTGAATATCCAATGAGTTCATTATGCTTAAAGTTGTCTTCCGAGATTATTTTCGAAGTGTTGACGTTTCCCCATAGTGAATTTATTTTCCTGTATTGAGTACTACTGAGATTTTTTTCTTTCTACGTAAAGCACTTAAGTTATTATAATGAAATTCATTTCAAACGCCTATTTTCTACTTTTTCTTAAGTTTTCTGCTGAATGTAACAAGATTCTTTCCAGCGGTCCTTGACACTACTCTCCACTTTCCGGCTCTTGAGCTCTTCTCTTTACTCCAACATCTCTCATCCACATTCATTTACCTACTTCTCTCTTCTTTTTCACAAGATCCTTGCATCTTCCCATCTATTTATTCTTCTTTACTACACAACATCACTTTAATACATGTCAAATCCAACTGTTTTTACGGATTATCATTATCATTATTAAGCTTCATTCTTTTTATATTTTTTTAACCGTGATGTGAACGATAGAGACTGTCTGACCAAAGTCTTCTTTAACAAACTGAATATTTAATCCAATACAAATTTTGGTCTGCTCCTTTATAGACTTTACAAAGAGACCTTTCTAAAATGTAAAACAAATTTTTGTTTTTAATAACTTGGTTATTAGTACTTTTGCACCATTTTTCCTGTGAAAATCACATTAAAAATATTTTATATCCCTAACAGGAATGTATCGTCAAATATAACGAAAATTAGGCAAAAGTCCACAATAGTAGTTCCATCATGCTTCTATATTTGTTTAATTTTGGGCGTCAGCTTCAATTTACCCGGTAAATATTACAAAAAAAAAATATCTAGAAGTTATTTCGCATTTCGTCAGTTTCACTACTTTTCTATTTACTATCGTAATAAAAAACATGTCTTTTGTAACAAGATGTCAATTAATGATGTGAAAAAACAGCAATGTATGTGATGTATAAAGTGATTTTATGTTCCTTTTGTAACACTGCCTCAATGGTACTTGACGTACTTTATTACTCAATTCATACATTTCTTTGCCACCACCATATTCTACTTAAGTTATTATTTTATTAACTTGTTTTCATTATCTTGATGTGGATGAAATGCACTCATGGCCCTTTACGAGGTTACGAGGGAGAAAGTGTACAGCTAGACTCGCTGCAACCAGGAAAAGAAACGGAGGGTTCAGGCGGCCTTGGGATTTTTTATGGTCGGTCCTCACCCCGACTGCTCAAGGCCCGCTTGAAGCGTTTGCGCGTTTGCACGCACGGCACGCACCGAATGCGTGACATTCTACTTTCCCCCGCCGCCACCTCCGCTACCGTCAGTGACGGAGGTGGCAACTGTGGAGAAGACGATGGAAGGTGGATGCCTCGAGTGGTGCCGCCACAGTATTAGGAGTTACATACTACGAGTTAGGCCGATTTTTCGTTATAAAAGAAGTTCTTAAAGAGAAATAAAATAAGATGTAAAATAGATTTGTTTTATGAAATCTGTGATAAAGTGTAGCCGAAAACATCCAAATTTTATTAAATAGTTGCTAACTTGACGATTAATAAGTTCAGAGAGTTGCACCAATCAAAGCATGAATATTAGAATTTGAATAGTTGTTGAAGATCTTATAAACAGGAGTTATACATACGCATTACAAACCAAAAATAAATTTATCCGAGCATATGAAACGGAGAATTTTATTTTTTGTTTGTAATGCGTATGTACAATTATTTATAAGTTCTTCAACAATTCAAATTCTAATAAATATGCTTTGATTGGTGAAACTCTCTGAAGTTATTAATCGTCAAGTTAGCAACTATTTAATAAAATTTGGATATGCACGGGTGATTAAAAATATACGATTAAGACTACGCTGGAGAATTATTCGTAAAATGAAAAGCAATGAGAAGGAACCGGAGAGAAAACGAGCATGCTGATACGATTTCTCAAATGAGTAAAGTACTCTGATGTCGAAACACCCTCCATCACACTCACACTTTCATTGCGCTAATTATATAACTTTAACTTATTAAAATATGTGCTGTTTAATATCAACTGTTATTTCATAAATTACTGTTTAAGGAAATAAAAATATTATTTGAAAAAAATCTTGAACTATCTCATTAAGTTAACTTCGAAAATTAAAAGTTGTGTCTATGTCATGGAATTTAAAAGAAAAAATGATTAATTTTCATTTATTGACACATTTATTTAGGTAAACGTCCAATTTATTAAACCATTCCATCCAAATAAGTGTGTGTAAAATATGTGTGTTACGTATCAGGAAATAACGTAATGCCAAACAAAGTGAATCAGTGGAGCTGCCAGTGGAAGGGGCGGCGCGGCGTCGGCAGCGGTGAAGAGATCGGCGGTGCCTTTTGGCTGCGATGGCGATGGAGGCGGCGGAGTTCAAGCGAGGTTGGCAGCAAAAGCCTCTCGTGTCACTGAGTAAAACTGAGGTTTGATTAGCGGGAAAGAGGGTGGGCGAGCGACGCGGCGTGCGTTTAAAAGATCGGGGTGGTGCGGCGACCTTCGTGATTGCGTTGGCGATGAGGCAGAATTTGCGAGCGACAAGGAGGGACGGAGGGATTCGATCAAGTGGTTGCTCTGAATAAAGTACAATGTATCCTGTTTACAAAGAATTTTAATAATGAAAGTATCGAAACATTGCAATAATATGCTGATTATATTTGTACATTCAAGATAAAAATAATAACGGAAACTATAATTAATTTTATTATTATAATTTCATTTGATGCATGTACTTGGTATTTTGAGCTCAGATAAATTCAGACAGACAGATAAATTCGTCAGCTAGCGATGATCTCAGTCCTGAGCCTTGCTTTTATTTGTTATCCAGCCTGGGGGAAAGGGGGACAATTGTATTGTGATTATTTTAAATGAATTATCAAAATAGCTTATAAGAAACATTAAAGCTGTGGCAGATCGATATTTTCATATTTGTGTCATCATTGTAAGAAAAGGTGAATTAAAAAGATGTATGTATGTAAATGATTACGATTCTCTAAAACGACATGAGCAACGTACGGAATGTTGAACAATTGAATGAATAAAATTATACAACACTTAAAACACACATAAAATTAAGGAATAATAGAATGCAAAGCATAATTGTACATGATGTCAAAATCTCTCTAACCGATAAAAATAGAAATAACTGTCACTAAATACATCAGGACACGAAAACTGCTGAATGTTGCGCGTTGCGCGTTGAAGATCGTAATCCTCATAAATGTATATAGTGCATGCAAACAAACAATAGGCATCTTGAAGAATGCTTCTACACTACTGACTCTAGTATCGTACGTGTTTCTTAATTTTTGCGCACTTTGGTAAAGCAATTTTGCTGCAGAGGCAAGTGACAGACTAACGATGCGCGCCCGAAAGAGAAAAGTGAGCAACACTAATGTCGGGAGAGGTAATGAGAAATTCAAAGGAAAAAAAAACGACCACCGAAATTAATTGTTTTAGAAAAAGCTATAGAGTAGAAATCATGGAATGTGGGGCAGATAAATGGAAGGTCATGACTCTTCGTGATAAATGACTATCCAAAACTCCTTTTGTGATGAAGTTACTCTCCATTTTACTTTACTTCTATTGGAATCACCCTTTACTTTCACTGAAACCATTTCAACTACATGATCTTAAATTTTTGGTCGTAAAATCCATATCTAAGGTTCGTTTGAGCTGTTACCTTGCCCACTCCACAGAACTCAGGTCTATTAGCTCTGTTTATAGATGATGAAGATTGGTGCAGGTAGAGGTGAAATACACCTAATTTTGTACCAGAAAATCGGGATGTCTGGACGGAATGTCAAGCATGACTGTCACGTTACAAGTTTTGAGCTGAAACTTTGTAAATATGTCAAGAGTAATATCGAGATAGGGCATGATTAAGATGGAGAGATTAAGATATTTTAATTTTCGGGCTACTTTTCATGAATCCTAGTGATATTTTCAACATTTTATAAAAAAAATAGCTGAACATTTTTTCTTGATTTTTTAAAATAGAAAATTGTGTATTTATAAGTACTATATAGTCCCAATTTTTATTCAAACCCCTGATATATAAAAAATTGCAAAAGTAATTGACTTCTTTAGAGAGAAGTTTCTTAAACACCTTTAAAAACACTTGTTTTGGAGAGAAGATTCGATTTTTCTAATACTATTTAGGACACTTCCTCTACAGTTTGAGGTTTCTACTCAACAGATTTCGTCAGTTTGCTTTAAATGAGTTGGCCTCAGATGTGTTATCGCTTGCTATTATAATTGGTTTTATACTAGTAACACGAACTATTAATAAAATCATAAAAGTTAATAGAATGAATGCTTTCATTTCTCCAAAGTGTCAAGAACATCTTTAAGAATATGTTGGTCTTCTGCGAGCAAGTATGTAAATGATTTTAGGGTTGGCGGGGTGATGTTTGCGAATAATTTCATTTCGACGATTGTTTTGAAATGCAGATATGAGTATTAGTGCTGTCGCAACTAATATCCAGGAACCGGTTGATACATGGTCTTTTCACCAAAAAACACAACAAATATCACGACAGTGATGGGCATTACGTTTTTAAGATAAGATGCACAGCAAGTTTTCGTTATCGTAGTTTCCTATAACATACATATGCAGATCTTGGTCAATATGAAACATTCCAATTCATTTTCAGAAACATATGTAACAATGTACGCAGAGAATAGTGATATTATTGTTCCAGAATTTGACCCCTTATTACATTTGCCTTCGAGGATTAATACTAAACGATACGAGACAATGTTTTGGGGCTTTTTTTTTCCATAAACTGAATGCATAGACATTTTCTAACGTTTTTACAGCCACATCTCAAATATCTCTAATATCTACGTGCATCCTTGTTGCTCAACATTTTAAGTTATGTTCTACTTTCCAAACCATTCAAAAACAGTATGTTTCTTACGGTTTGATTTTTTTCTGCGAAACTCTATTCAATTGAAAATCTTCAAATGATGACACACGTTTGTACAAACATTTGAGTAATTGTTGAGTAATAGCACAGGATGAGGGGAAAGTACGGCATGCCCGCATTTCAGATAATTTTGTGTGTGGACAAAACATAAGCATAAGTGAATAGTAAAATATTTTATATTTAATGGTTAGGCGGGCGTTTCGTTCCAAATGCCTTCGTTCACAAATAAAGGGGAGACAACAGTTCCAGATGCAATTGAACATGGTACGCTAGTTTCCAGTAAATTCAAAAAACAGTTTTTCGTCGGATTTCTCGAGGAAACTCAGTACTTTTCGATCGTTCCCGATTCATTTAAAAACAGTCAAATTAGAAGAGGCAGAATTATACGACGGGGCGCCGCGAATTCTTACATTCCTCGCCTCGCTTCCAAGCCATCGAAAACAGCATATGAACATAAAATTGTTGGCTATTAAGAAAAGTTCCACTTTCGCAGTAGTGGCTTCCAACTCGGCTTGGACGTGTATTTTAAATCCGCTTCCACATCTGAGCAGCCTGTTTTAATTTCCTAAAAGGAACTCCCGGTGGTAAAAATTTTCATTTGGTTCTCGCCGATCTTCCATCGTTTCGCCTTATAATGCTTCCCGCCCAGCAATTGCCCAGCTTTTTTCTTCGTAATAACTGCCAATCTGCCAATTTATTAACCTGGTTCTCAGATCGGTCTGCCTGCTTCTCGTTGCTTCGACGAGTGTTTTGGTTCGGAGAATGCACTTTCCATTGGCGAGAAAAGACTCGTTTCTATCGAAATGCCGCACTATTTAGGTTTCCTGGAAGCTTAATATCTCCTGCGGAACCCACTCTGAGCTAGCGTTATAGGTTTCATTTTCGCGGATTGGGGTGAAATGGGTTCCCTTTGAGATTGGAGTGTGAAATTAAAGAACTGATGATGAAATGATGAATATCTTCAACCGTGAAATTGACGTGCTAAGTACAGATGCAAACGCGTCTCTCTGTTTGCGTCCTTTGTTTGTGACGTCCTTTCTCATGGGGGTGATGACGGTGGTTTGAAGTTACCTTCACCGGGTAGATGAATGTAGATATGATTAGGAATAAAGATAAAAGTGTACACACTGTTAAACACACAATATGATGTTGAAATGACAGTGGCTAATTTCCATTGTATCGAAGTCACTAAGTATGAAAACGTTAAAATTGCAAGATTGCTGTACTTTTCAAATCACAGAATATGTTCATATTTCAAATTACGAAGATTTTCAATAAATATTCGCTCCCCACATTAGTTGCTAGTATTCACTCGTGTTAATTCAAATACAGGGTCTGGGTGATTTTTTTGCAGCTATAATACCTATCGTTTTGAAAGAACTTAGACGGAGGAAATAGATAGAACTTAGACGGAGGTATCTGATATATCTTGGCAGTTCGGCAGTGCTTCAGTTCCAGAAATGCATGAAATATGTTTGAAAACAGTAAAGAACAACCACAAATTTCATAAAATGGGGACTACTCTCTTACCACTGATTCCTTCAATCTGAAGGTGACAAAAAAGATATTCTGAATGGCGTAGAAGCACTAAACTTTCTAAACCTAAGGCAGTGCTTCAAGGAATGAACATTAATCCTGCAACAGTTTAATTATACATTGCCTTTAGTTGATTTGAGTTGTAATGTTGGTAACCAGATCTATTTTAAACCTGTAAAATGGTTTATTCATTGTTTGGGTACTACTACGAAGTAGGGTCAAAAACGTTCCCGGAATTGGTTATTAAAATTTATAAAAATATTTATAACATTCTTACATTATTTCCCTTCAAAATACTCTCAGCCTGCATCTTACACATTTATTCCACCGTCATATAATTGTTGGAAACACTCTTGAAAGCCGTTTTTGAAAGTTCTTTCAGGCCGCTCCGTCGCATTTTCAATCACCTCTGACGAATCAGCAAAACGACTGTCCCTTCAATGCCATTTTTAACCTTGAAACAGGTAGAAATCTGGTGGTGCGAGATCGGGAGAATATGGAGGATGTTCGAGAGTGGTAACATTATTCTTGGCAAGGATATTGTTTCACCATTAGGGATCGATGTGCTGAAGCATTGTCGTGCAACAAACACCAGTCATTCTCTGCCATTTTTCAGGTCGTTTTCGTCGAATTGCATCTCGTAGCCGTTTTAAGATCTCTGTGTACAATTTTTTATTTACTGTTATCCCTTCAGGAATAAATTCATAATGAATCACTCCACGGTAATCAAAAAACACCTCCAACATCACCTTACCCCGGCTTCTGTCCAAGCGAAATTTTTGTTTTCTTGGTGAAGTTTTTGACTTCCATTCAGCGGACTGCCGTTTTGTCTGAGGGTCGTAAAGAAAGCACCATGTCTCATCACCTGTAACAATTTTGCGCAGGAAGCTGTCATCTGCATCAGCCATTTCAATCAAGTCCCTGGACATGGTCACTCTCATTTCCTTTTGCTCAGGGATAACATTTTTGGAACAATGTGCAAGCACACACGATGCATGTTCAAGTCATTATGAAGAATGCTGTGAACACTCCCATGTGAAATACCAACTTCAGAGGCAATAGTATTGATGGTTGTTCGCCTGTCCGCACGCACAATTTGTCGAACGCGCTCAGCATTGTCGTCTGTAGTGGAAGTGGAAGGCTGCCCAGTCCGAACGTCATCTTCAATTGTTGTGCGACCGTCGCGAAAACGCTTATGCCACTCGTAAACTGCTGTTTTCTTCATCGCAGAATTTCCGTATGCTTTTTTAGCATCTCAAGAGTCTCCGAGGGTGATTTCTCCAGCAACACACAGAATTTAATATTGCCACGCTGCTCTAATGACGACATTGCACAATCCGACGAAAGAAAGAAACTACGATCTACAATATTAAACACCGAACGCACGGAACCAACTACAACTGCCTGCTAACCTCAAAAGCACATTCACTACCAGTTATGCCAACCTCACAAACAAAAATTTCCCTTTCAGCTAACAAATACTTTACTGTAAGCGACCATTCCGGGAACTTTTTGACCCTACCTCGTATACAATTAAAAAAAAATATACGTTCTTTTCGAGACAGCGTTTAACTTTAGAATTAAAAGAAATACACTACTAGTACTGTTGTTTTGCGAGTGAGATAGTCACGCCAGGAACATTTACTTTTCCATAACACTGACAAGTTTGATAGAGGAAAATTTTGTTCTCGCTACATTGAAAACCGACTGATTGGACTAATGGTTAAACATTTTGTAAAAGCTTAACATGTTGCGGTTTTGCATTCACTTACTTCCGTCAGAAATTATTCAGAGGCAGTTTTCGAAGAGATAGGCATCGTCTATCAATGATTCCTCAAAAAATGTTTGAAGACCAACAATTTGAAGTACTAATTGATGAAACCTGCTTAGAAATTCTTACAAAATGTATTGAATTCTTTCCTGGAAAATTAAAACTGAGAGTTTCAGAGTACTATTTATTGAAGATTGATGCACACGTGTGTATTGCTTTCGTGTTGCTGTTGTGGATTTTGTCACGAAACATTACTTTTAAAACAGGTATTAATGTTCGTTACTTTACGGTTACTTTTAGGGTATGCCCAGCGGGCTGAAAGTTAAATATTTTGCATTAGTGCTAAAAGTGAAACAATGTTCAAATGTTAAGATAAAATTCTGAATGAAAAATGTAACCATTCGTTTGGTCAACTCCAACTAATCTTATTGTAACTTGGTCCCCAATTAAGAGATTTCTATGCTCGAATTAAAATAAAAACAAATCAGTAAAACAATATTCATGTACATAAGTGTTTCATAATTGCTTTACGTTTCCACCATCATCTGCTAAATTAATTCATAATTGTGTTTTTTTACTTCTTTCTCAGTAAGCGAAGGTAACAGTGCTGATTGTTCACATGATCAGCTGTTGCGTATTTTTGATAAGATTCTTTAAAATGACTGTCGAATTTTTTTTTTCAAAGAAGCAAAATGTACATTCTTGTCTAATTTTAGTGGAATTATTTTGTCTATTTTCTTTCTTTTTCTCTAGTATTATAGTACTGTTCATGAACAATTTTGCAATGCTCATCATTTTTGTCCCTCATTATTCGCCCTCTTCTCGAATTCTCAAGACCTTATGCTTTTTGTTTCTTCTTCTGGAATTTTGGTCTGACTCTGGAGTCCTAGGAATCTCCAAGAGAGAGATAAAGTTCCATCGCATTTCTGTTCTACTTTTGTTTTCTGGAAGCTTAATAACAATTTGCATAGAAGTAAAAGACGAATGGAGACAACAGGTTATGAGACGAAATATGACGTGATAAAACGTGCGCAATAAGTATTTCAATAACACGAAATCAGTCAATTCTCTGTAACTCACGTTTCTTTTGAAACAAAATTCTTTTATGGAAATGTGTGTTGCGTGTGAACAAAATTTGATTATGAAATATTTAAGTAATTCGTTTCCTTCCCTGTCAATTCTGTTTTGAGTCTGCCTTGGAATCTCCAAGTGAACACAAAATTCCCGTCGTATTTTTGTTTCTATTTTTGTTTTCTGGCAGCTTATAACACTACCTTCGCATCTGGTGGAAACGTAGGCGGCGGGGAGGCAAGGGGGTTAGCGAGCGGGTGATGAGACTAAGGGGTGAGAAGGCGGAGGAAGGGTGAGAACGCAGGGCGTCACGCGTGCTGCT
This sequence comes from Acheta domesticus, assembly GCA_031308135.1. NCBI lineage: Eukaryota > Metazoa > Arthropoda > Insecta > Orthoptera > Gryllidae > Acheta > Acheta domesticus. The sequence goes on from JAHLJT010008045.1 coordinate 36,516, forward strand.
AATAAAACTTGCAGAAACTTTAATCGCGACGTGAGATATTAAGCGCGGCAGGCGGGTGGGCGAGCATCCGGTCCGGGCGAGAAAAAAGGGTGAGATAGAGCGAGTGAAGAGGGACAGAGGATGAGACGGAGGGAGAGAGTGAATCGGAGGCAGAGGAGGTGAGGCGGAAGGAGAGAGGATGAGAGTGAGTGACAGA
>JAHLJT010008049.1:0-11976 GCA_031308135.1 Acheta domesticus
AATTAACTGATTTTAGAATTTGTGTTGTGATTTAATTCTTACAGGGGAGAAATAGTTTGGAACATTTGTTCTATTGCTATTTTAATAATGTTCTTAAAGGTTAACTGATTTTTAAAATTCTTTATTACATACGCCTACTATATCGTCACTCCACTAATATCTACATTAATATGAATTACCGCTCTAAAATATTCAATTTAATAATGAGGGAACTATCAGGGACGGATCCAGACTTTCTTGAGGGAGGAGTCCCGTTAAGACTCAAGTGCATTTATTTCGGAAAGGGGAGAGGGTACAGAATGTAATTACATATTTTTGACATAGTGTTATACGTATATCAGATTGGCTTTATTATTTAATAAATGTATTTAGAAGTACTATTAAAATATTTTGAAATTCAATATACCAATAATCACATATCAGCTTACTGTTGTTACGATCCTCACCCTTATTCCCTGGGGGAGTGGAACTTTAAACGGTAACCCCCAATTTTTGTTGCAGATTCGAATTCTGCATACAAAAATATGTCAATTTTATTTGGTACATTTGATTTAAAAAAATGAAAATTTATAACGTTATCAACAAGAACTTTCAAATTAGCAAAAATTAACTTTAATTTGATGCAATATGAAACAATTTGTGAAGAAACTTATGAGAGATACATGTAAATGTATTGGAAAAATGTATTTTTAATAAATTATTATAATTAAAAATACATGCATATAATAAATAAACCAAATTATAATTTTATATTATCTTACAATTTTTTTCTCAATTTCATTTTTTCTTTTTTTCCGTTTATAGTGCTCTTTCATATATTAATAAATTTACACCACATTTGAATCCCTTTCAATGGCGATTCTTCTATAACAATGTTGTAAACTTCATTATAATTTGGCGACAACTACACCAAGCCATGCAAACATCTTATAAATTTAATTTAATGCAACATTTAATATATTGCAAATAACTGATCTGATCCCCTTTGCATTACCATGATGCTTTGCATAATTAAACCCAAATAAAGCAACATAATTGCAATACTGTTCATCAAGAACGGGAGCTGTAAAAAGATATTTTTATACCGGATTCGAACTCAGCGAAAGCAAAACATTCAAATAAGATACTTTAGGCGTCAGACTCTATCCTCGCTCATCAGCCGAACTAAATTCTCTAATCGGATTAGGGCTTAGCGACAGCAAAATAGTATTAAATAAGGTCTTTTAGCAGTGGCGAAGCTGAAGGGTAATCTGGAAGACATACTACTCAAATTATTTTTCAATGAAATCTGTCGTTGTGTGCTATTTTTCAATATTTTGTTACTGAATCGTCGAAAATTAAATGTTCGACTCCTTTTCCCCGTTTACGCGCGAGGAAATTAGCAGGGCTGCAGAAATATACTCTTTGGGGCCGGTAGCTGAGCGAGGAGTCTGCCAGTGGATAGACACCGGTTGGTTCTGCCGCGCATGCGCACAAGAGAACGTGCGCTATCTCCCTCTCTTTTGCATTGACTGGGCAGCGAGCCCAGCAGGAGCCTAAGGTCCGTTCGCTGTAACTTCACTCCGCATGTAAACAAAGGCACGTGGTCGTCGCTTGTTCTCATTGGCTGACGGTCACCACACTACCCTTCTGGGTGTCGTACGCTATAGAAGTAAGGTCCCTTCCAAAATTGATTTCTTTCTTGACACTCTCCACGAACAGAAAATACGTAGAAAGCGTGAAAAAAGATGCAGATATTTGTTGTAATATCGTCTACATTTTATTTATTTCTTCGCTAGATTTGGTAACAAGATTTAAATACCTTTACTTCGCTCTGCCTCAAGTTGCCTTTTAGCGTATGACTGTCACACATGTACTTATTTTTTACATAATTCTTGTGACTTACGTTTTTCATGAAAAATAATTTGTTTCAAATGCAGTAGCTAAAGGAAAGAGTACTCAGTTTATTTTGGGGTTAGTAGAACTAAATTATGACGAACTGCCGAGTGTTTCAGTACGTTTTCACTATTGTAAGATAATACATCACTATTACTTTTAGTACGTTGAGTCTTTTTCGATCTTATTTTATTGTATTATGCATTGCAGTTGCAGTTATTCGATTTTGTAACTTCAGAGTAACGTAAATGTTACTTTGTAACTTAAAGAGTGCATGCCTTACGTAACATAACCTATGAAAAGCAATCTGAAGTTTTCTGGAAATTACATGTGCCAAGTTACTGCAAGCCAACGCCTTTTGCAACTGGAAATAAACCATGTTTTGCAGAAAAAGCAAAAGAAGATCTTAATAAGTCAGCCTCTCACATTTGACAGATTGAAACATTACACATAAGTTGACTTTTCTTTCTCATAGCTTTGAAAGTCGTACAAAACCAACAATATCATCTCTGTAGCACATTTATTTATGATCCTTAGAGGTAGTTAGCAAGATTCTAGTCAAATAGAAGTTGCTCTTTAAATGGACAGAAACACAAAAAAAGATCAGATCATTCCAAAGAAGTTTGAGAGATCTTGTTTACACTCAGTGGATTATTGTAAAGAATGTTTGTTGTCCGTTCGTTCGTTTTAGAAATTTTTTTGTAGTGACAAGTGTTATTGTAGTAACAAGTTATTTAGTTTGTTTTGAAAACCGTGTGGTTTGAAAAACAGTTTTGAAATGTTTATTAGAAATTTAGCAACATACTCTTTTTTGAGGTATTATGATAAAAAACATATTAAAGCCTACAATGTTTCTGTTCATTCAAAGCATTTTGAAATGTTGAACTAAAAAAATTCTTAAACTTAAGGCCATGCAATCAGTTTATATGTGAAAGAAATCAGATTAAAATCATATATCAACTATTCTTTTTTAAAAATTGAACATTATTTATATTTTCCAATTACTTAAAACCATATAATCATTGGGAGGGCAGTGCAGTGTATCTACAGAAAAAAATTAAAAAAATATTGTACAATTTCAAACCTTGCAGTAAAGTCTGTGCCTTGTGGTTCAGAAGTTTTGAAATGTGATAACACTGCTGCACATTGTTATCAATAATGGGCATTGTTATACTACCTTTTTCATACAGGTGATATTTTGCTTCTACCACATGTTACAAATGAAATTATCCCCTATGATGACATAGAAATATTGTTATTATTCTAGTGTTAAAATGTAATGTTTTTTCTGAAGTAAATAAAACTGCATTTAAATAAAATTTTGTTGCTGAAGAATCCTTGGAACTGTCCTCCAGGCTTCTCTAATGATGTTTTTGTGCAATAAATTTAACAAATTTTGTCATAAATATTATTTGTAGGTTTAGAATTGATTTTTTGTTCTTATTCATGTGACTTGTGGAAATTACTTTTAAATAAAAATTTTAATATTTTGAAATTTGAAATTAAATTGAAAAGAATCAAGCTGTGGTTTGTTATCAAGCTAGGGCTGAAACGTTTTCCGAATGTGGCAGGCAGACTTTGCATGACACTTTAAGATAAGGAATAATTATTAATACGGGGGTCGGTTTCTTCCAGCGATGAAAAATTTTTCAGACAGTGCTTTGGACAAGGTTTCACCGTACCATTGCGAGAGCAAATCATAAATGTAAGTGCTGTGATTTTTAAGCAAATTATCTGCGTTTTGGCTGGTATTTTGGGCGTAATAAAGAAATCTAGTGATAATAATATGTAATGAGAGTTCTGGCTGCCACACGTGCCAGTATTTGAGTATGGTCGTCGCGCGAATGGCGCAGCCAATCACGAACTAGAGGGCGGAGGGATACTCTCAAAGTTTGTTTACATGCGGAGTCAAGTTACAGCGAACGGGCCTTACGCTCTCGGCAGGCACGGACTTGTACAGCGAAGCACGCCCTACGTCGCGATCAGGCAAATTAACCTCATCACCTGACGTGGGAAAGTAGAGTTTGTGTGATTTTTGTTCGTGTTTTCTTTACGAAACAATTAATGAAGTTAAAGATACAGTGTTGCAGACAATGTCCCGACGGTTCACGATATCGAAATGCAGTTTTCGATACTTGAAAATGCGGAATCACGAGTCAAGTAATACGCCGTAGAGATAGAAATAGTAGCGATACGTAGTAATATATCGTGTTAGATAGAAAGAAGCTATTGAAATCTTTATCAATGTAGACATGACAATGAATGAACTTTCAAGGTGAGAATTATTTAAAAGAAACAAAATTGTATCTTTTAAAATTATTGATACAATAGTGACTCAGATGGATCACAGGTTTCAAGATTTCAAAAACTTTCATTTAATCGAATTTCTTGACGAAAAGCAGTTTTCCACCTAAAAAGCGTCCTTTCGTTCAGAAAAGTTTTCGTTTCAAATAAAACAATATCCATTCAATTTATTGCTCCTGAAATCCACTGCTCTCCAATGTGTACACAGAAAATTTTTAATTGAATATGAGGAATATTATATATATATATTGTGGGAGGACTTGAAATACACTAGAAAATAATACTTATTATTATTTCGTTTATTACAAAATTATTTTTGTAAGATTCAAAAATAGTTACATTCATTACGCCAGTCTGCGTCATTTTTGATGTCTGCAATATTTTATTTGTTTTTTTAGGTGTCTTTCATATTGATTTCAAATCTGCAATCAGTATTTCCACATCAGCTTCAGTTTTTTTCTCTACAAGCCGATATACATTTTTACATATGCATCTGGTTTCACAACTAGGGACACTGTGGTTGTCATTGCTGACGTCCATGCCGTTGATCAAGGTGCCTCAATTATTGTAAAAATTAAACTCGTTGTGCTACAACACCAACTTAATTACGCGAAGTGAGGGAAACAGCTACTAGTACTGAAAGATTGCACTTTATGGGCTACTAACATCTTAGCTATTATTTAAAAACGTCCAATTCGACCAAGAAGCGTGCAGCTCACTGTTTTCATCAAAGTGTTGTCAGAACTCTGTTAATTCTACAACTGCACAAAAATAGAACACAAAACCTGTATTCTATTTGTAATCCTGTATTCGAAAAACTAGCCTGATACCCTGGGCAATGTAGAAATGCATTCCACAGGGCCATGATTAGAGAAGAGTATTTTAAAACCATGCAACAAATACAGTACTCACTACAAATGGTACAGCAATTGGTGCAAAAACTAAATATTTTCATGCAAATAACATAAATTAGACAAATATAACTCCACTTCATACAGCTCCATCAGGTCACAATAATCGCACATACGTCACGTATATTCGCGAGGGCAAAGTGAATTTTATTGTTGCAGACCCTGCATTGTCGCTATTCTGAGAGCTATTATTTTTTTTTTTACTTTTTACTCCTAATATTCCAAAATAAACAATTTCTAAAATATTAATGTGTAAATGTATAACAAAATGTCGAATTTAAGAAACGAACAAAGAAATAATATACAAAATTGCAAATCCTAATTTACGACGCATCCAGCTGTCCGAAGCGCAGGAAATTTACAGCGGGCTATTATGTTTGTCACAAAAGTATAGAAAAACTACTCGTATTTTGAAAAAATTAAGCATGACCTTATTTTCAGATGTAGTTTTGATAAATACGTGTAATTGAGAAAAAATTGTATTTTAAAAATCGTAGTTGTAAGAAAACGACGAAAACAAGCGCATTCAATTTCGAGCGGGCTCTTATGTTTGTCAGGAAATTATAGAAAACCTACTCATGTTTTCAAAAAATTTAAATTTTTGAAGATTTGTTTTTTATTAGCATATTTCATTAAGAAAAACAATCCTGTCTTCAGAATGGTAGTTGTAGAAAGACGCCAATTTTTAAAAATGTTTGCAAAATCAGGCATTTCAACGAACATTAAATCTGCACCACTCTCGTAAGCTTCCTTTATGCTATCTCAGGTCCCTATTTAATCCAAAAAAGAAAGAATGGATTAATTTTAATTCTAAGATATTATTATTAAGAAAGAATATACTGAGTAATTTTAAGAAAAAATGGTTTAAAGAAAATACAAAAGTGTCTGTTTTCCACAATTTTTCGAAAACAGTACTTGTGTTTTTGAAAATTTGAACATGACCTAATTTGAAGAACTGTTTTTTATGAACACATTTCATTAAGAACAAAAATTTGCAAAAAGATCTCCATAATTGTGTTGCAGGAAGATGCCAACAAAATTGTCAATTTTTTCAATTTTCCAGAAATCAGAGTTTTCAACCAACATTTGACGTACGCCATTCTTTTAAATGACCTTTAGACTACTCAATAACAAAATTTATAGTATTCAAAATAATTGGGGACATTTTTTTGAAAATTTTGAAAATGTTCCAGGGGGTTCAAGCAAAGTACCCTCCAAAATCAAAATATCGGTTACAAATAAAAGGGGCCGCGAGAATATTCAGACATATCAGGGAATATCAATTTTGGAGAAAATCGACTAAAAGGTTTAGTCGGTAGCGTTGTTCACAGACTAACGGACGGACGGACAGGCGGACGTTTTGCTTTTAATTGGTTTTTCGGTATCAAGGACCCACAAAATAGGGATTCTATCTGCACCATGTGTTAGGAGATTTTTTCTTAATTTGGCAACTGGATTTATCCACTTTTTCGTTACCAGGGCCTTGTAAAGAGTTTTTCTGCCGGAAATCCGCAGTTTTTTTTCGCGCAGCATTATTTAACTTCCTATACTATACGTACTTACGTATAGCATACGGGAAAGTAAAAACAGCCCACACTGAGGTCACCAAGAAAACAAATTTAATCATGACGACCCTCTCTCTCAGATATACAACCACAAAACACAACACTAAAATCTGCAAAACAAGGATATCACATTCTTTGCTACCAACACACGATTTAAAATCGGAGATTTTGGACCGAACAGATTTATCACACCATGATCTGCATCTTTCCATAATAGGAAAATGCAATCTTTCTACTCTTCTCACATCACTCATCTCTCCTCCTACTCGTTATATTAGCAAGACTTAATTGTTTTCTTGAATCTAATAATATCCTCAATAAAGCACAACATGGTTTCAGGAAGGGCTTCTCCACCACTGCTGCTGTTATTGTAGAGTTCATATATGAAATCATTGGAAATTTGGAATCAAATAGAAAAACAGCAGGTTTATTTATTGATTTTTCAAAGGCATTTGATAGTGTATCTCATGAAAAACTGTTGACAAAACTTGATTACTATGAAATAAGGGGTGGAGATAATGACCTCATTAGATCATACCTCACAGGACGGAGGCAATGTACTGAGATCTTCTGGCAATCTGATAATTTCTTATCCCAAGTTAAATCTAATTTTGATACAATTACCACCGGTGTTCCGCAAGGATCTGTGCTTGGACCTTTGTTATTTCTATTATGTGTTAATGATATTCCAAGCTCATCTAATTTCTCTGTAATTTCGTATGGAGATGATGCAACATTAATAAGTAGTGGGCAAAATCTTTTGTCATTTAGAAACTAATCTTACTGAATCATTAAAATCACTTACAAGCTATTTGTCCATAAATGAATTCAAATTAAATGTTGATAAAACTGTATTAATCAATTTCAAGTTTCATCAAGGTTACCAAAACCAAAACAAAAAAGTAGCAGTAGACAATGAATCAGTGAACCAAACTGATGTCATAAGTTGTTAGGAATATTCATAGATCAGAAGTTAACAAATAACAAACAAGTTGATACACGTAATAAAATAAACTCTAATATATTCCTCTTGAGATTCTTTTCCAGATACCTGGAAACTGATGCACTTATTTCAGTATATTATGGAAGATTCTTCTCTCAACTTCAATACGGTATTGAAATTTGGGGTGGTACATCACAAAAAAATATGGATAGATTAATGGTCCTACAAAAGAAACGTACAAGAAACATTTTCAAACTGAATCCCAGACAGTCCTGTAAAGATTTCTTATTAAATATGAATTACTCACAGATGTAGCACTCTACTCTTACAAAGTAATATTACTATTGAGAAATAATCAAAATCAATATTTTTATCAGCAATAAAGAGATACACAACCACCATACTAGTGAACATAGGGACTACCACAGGATATACAGTAGTAAGTCTTCAACTAAGATCCTTTCTGCATTGCTCAGCAACTCTTAAATAATCTCCATGTTAACATAAAAACTACTGATGATAATAATTCAAAACACTGCTTAAACGTAACCTTACTAGTATGTGTCCATATAAGATATCTGAATTGCTTTAACTTTCTGTAATTAAAAACCATGTACCGCTACAAGAGTGACCACTCTTTGTACCAGTGATCTAATAAAATGTAATTATATGTCAATATACTGCAGTGAATGTACTTATTATTTACATCTAATGTATTGAAGTTGCTGCAAATTAATTAAACTGCTGCTGTAAGTTAAGGAATTCCTCACTCAAATTGTAAGTTATCTGCCACTGTATCATAATCTACTAGTTTATTGTTACTGTTATTTGTTTTGTGATGATGAGTCTTCCTGTAGTTTAAAATGTAAATTATTTTAATTTTTATTATGAGCAACTGCATGCCTATTATTCATGTAATTTATCAAGTAAACAATATGCATTATTACCGCAAGTTATGTAATTGAATATCTTAAATTAATGTAAGCGTCTATATTAATCAATTAGGTTTATTTTTATCATATAATTTAGAAAGATAATATAAACTTATATTATTACTGAAGGTTAATAAAATAAACTTCCTGTAATTTTAATTAATTTCAAGACAGACTTTGCTTGACGCTTTGTTTAAGTCTATAAGCAATAAAATATTATTATTATTATTATTATTATTATTATTATTATTATTATTATTATTATTATTATTCCAGTACATCACGACTAAAGATCTTATGAGTCGGCTGAATATAAAATCTACTCCAGGTTGCAACCAGCAACCTAAGGAGCAGATCCGGTGACTGTCAGTGTCTCTACAATACTTTGCGCAAAATGTGGGATGTTCCAAATAAAGCAATTTCTTGCACTTCCCAGTCTTTTGAATTACCTGGGAGTTTAGACAAGTTCTTACTCAAATTTTGCGGAACAAATCCCAGAGCTCCGATAACTATCGGGACGACCTGTGCTTTTACACCCCACATTCGGCTGATCTCGATTTCCAAACTCTTGTATTTAAGACGTTTCTCTGCCTCCTTGGTAACGACGTTTTGATCGCAAGGTACAGCAACATCGATAAGTAAACACGATTTTTTCGCCAAATCCCGGATAACTATATCCGGTTTGTTTGCCGTTATCGTGCGATCAGTTTGAATTTGTTGGTCGTACAATATCGTTCACAACCCAACAGACGTCACCGGTTTCGGTGAGTGTTCGTACCACTTGGGGCATGTGTTTGGAACTTCGAGGGCGGTACAGATCTGCCAGTGGAGGTAGCTACACACCCTGTCATGTCTCTTAAGGTATTCGGTCTTTGCTAGGATTGGACAAGCTGAGACAATATGATCAATGGTTTCTACTTGCTCCAGGCAAATGCGGCATTTGTCATCTTGGGAAATTTTGAGAACAGCTTTATCATAATGTCGTGTTCTCAAGGCCTGATCTTGGGCAGCTATTACAAGTGCTTCCGATTCTGGCTTCATCCTTCCCCTTTTAAGCCACATAAATGATTGATCTTTATTGATCTGCACCTTGTCCATTCTTTTTAGGTATTGTCCGTGGAGTGGTTTGTCTCTCCACGATTTCTTTAATATTTTTTGTGTCTCACACTTCATGTTTAGCAGCATCAGAAGTTCAGTGTCTGTGTTATTCGACGTGTCTTGCCTCGTTTTCTTCGCAATGTTTCTTGCTCCACTAACAATGCCTCTGTTTCCCATTCTTCGGTCAGATTTCATGACCTGCCTCATTAGAGGGTCGTCTTGATGGCTGACTACATACTTTCCCAACCCGACTATTGCGTTGTGCCAGGAGGCCTCAATTTGTCTGAGGCCTCTTCCTCCTTCCTTACGTGACACATGAAGTCTATGTATATCAGCTCGAGGGTGGGCAACATGATGCATTGTTAGCAGTTTTCTGGTTTTTCGATCCATGGTGCGAATTTCTTGCTCAGTCCAGTCCACTAGTCCAAAACTGTATTCGGCTACAGGTACCGCCAAACTACCTATTGCAGATATTTTATTCCTGGAATTCAGAGCGGACTGCAGGACCAGTCTCACTCTCCTATAATACTCCCTACGAATTCTCTCTTTCATTCTGTCATTCGAGATGGTTTCACATTCTTCAATGCCCAGATATTTGTAAGTTTTACCTGGCTCAATATCTTGAATCACAGTGTGCGTATCAATTTCAATGTTCTCAGACGTTGTGAGTTTCCCTCTTTTAAATTGATTTTTGCACACTTGTCAAGACCAAACTTCATGCAGATGTCATTGCTAAAGTCATTCACGACAGACAGCATTTGGGAGAGAATCGCTTCATTCTTAGCAAACACTTTCAGATCATCCATGTAAAACAAATGTGATACTGGCCTTTCATCACCATGGAGCTTAAAACCAAAGTCAGCTTGCGACAACTGTCTCGATAGTGGGATCAAACTAATGCAAAACAGCAGAGGGGATAGTGAATCTCCTTGAAAAATACCCCTGTTAATCTGAATACTTCTGGTTTCTACTGCTTCCTTTCCGCTGTGTATTAGTAACCTGGTACTCCACGACTTCATACTAGCCTTGCAAAATTCAATAAGTCTAGGATGAAATCGATAGATCTCCAGGGTCTTCAAAATCCAATCGTGTGGTACACTATCAAAGGCCTTTTGGTAGTCAATCCAAGCTATGCTCAAATTACGTTTGCGTTTCTTCACATCATTCAGGATGACTTTATTCAGTAGCAAGATTTCCTTACAGCCATAAGAGCCTTTACGACATCCTTTTTGTTCAGCTGGCATTAGATGATTCTTATCTAGATGTCTATACATTTTGTCAGCTATGGCTGAAGTTATAACTTTGTACAGTACTGGCAGACAAGTAATTGGCCTGTAGTTCTGTATTATTATTATTATTATTATTATTATTATTTATAGTAAGTCACTTTTGCTTATTCTACTTGCAAAAACGTAATAATTATGCTTAATTACTACTACTAATCCAGTAACTATTTCATGCAGAACAGATGTATGCATTCACACCATTTTATTTATTTACGTCAAAACCAGTTTAGAACTGTGTGTGACAAGCCATGGGGACAAGTGAAATTTGTGCACGTTTTCAGGTGCGTCAAGCTGGAACAGCCATGTCAGCTCACCGGAATGAAACATGTCTAATGATTTATTGCTAATTAATTGCCAATTAATTTCCACAATTTCGAATTAATTGCCACGCATCTTCACGGCCAAAACGGGTGTGATCTGGCTTGACGCGACGCCAGAACACACGTCAGTGAAATTCGGGTCGCAGGTCCACGGAAACACTCAGATAAATTATTTCTAATTAATTGACAATTAATTGCAACAATTTCGAATTAATAGCCACGTATTTTCAGAACGAAAACGGGGGTTAACGCATAGTTCAATGTGCTGACGTTTCTAACAAGGTTTCCATCATAAACGGCAACGGAAATAAATTCGTGTTTGTGGTAAAAAAAAAGTGTCTATAATGTGTATTAATAATATTCTTAGTTTGTTTCGATTGTGCTTCTTGGTTCTCTCTACAAACGTATTTGAATATCTGGCATGGTTGAATATGTTTCAGTTTAAAAAAATTAGTTTTGCATAAACAGCGACGGCAATTAATTTGTGTTTGTTGTAATAAATTAGTATATAACGTGTATTAATCATGTTCTTGGTTTGGGTCGATTGTGCTTGTTGGTTCTCTCTACAAACGTATTTGCATATGTGGCATGGTTGAATATGTTTCAGTTAATAAAAATATTTTTTCATAATCGGCCACCGCAATTAATTTGTGTTTGTTGTAATTAATTAGTATATAACGTGTATTAATCATGTTCTTGGTTTGGTGCGATTGTGCTCGTTGGTTCTTTCTACAATCGTATT
>JAHLJT010008051.1:0-25871 GCA_031308135.1 Acheta domesticus
TCTTTATCGCACTTTAGTTTGAAAGTGCTATTGTGCCACTCTGTTTGCCACGCTCTAAGCACGGATCGTTTCAGAAAGCCTGAACATCGGACAATGGCACAGAAGGGATGTCGATACGAGTTTTACGAGTCGCTGATTTCGCCGCCTGGTCGGCTAGTTCGTTCCCTCTGATACTCACGTGGCCTGGGACCCAACTAAGTACCAGGTCATAGCGGCGGGACAGAAGACGATGGATCAGGCTTTGAACGGATAAAGTCAGGTAGTCTGACGAAGGACGGGAGACAGCTTGAAGAGAGCTGAGAGAATCGGAACAGATAACTACTTGCCGCAACGTCGCTGATTCAATGTATTTTAGGGCCTCAAAGATTGCATACATTTCGGCAGTGAAAATACTGCATTTGGAATGAAGCCGAAATGATTTGGTGGCCCTGATACAGTAAAAACCACATGCCACCGTGTCGCTGCACGATGAACCGTACTAAAAAAAGGGGAGCCGGCCCCTAAGACCCCAAGAATGGATGGTGCGAAGAATGCCTTACCTCCAGCTAGTATCATAAGCTTTCTCTATATCGAAGAAAATTGCTACCAGGTGTTGACGTAGCACGAAAGCAGTGGAGATCTGTGTGGTAAGGGTGACAAGGTGGTCCATGGTTGACCTGTTCTTCCTGAAACACATTGGATGGGGGTAAGTAGGTTTCTCTGTTCCAGGTGCCAGACCAAACGCGTATTCACCATTCGCTCCAGAAGTTTGCATATACAGCTTGTGAGCGAGATTGGACGGTAGGTTGACGGCTTTGTCCTGTCCTTTCCTTCTTTAGGAATAGGAATAATAATCGCTTCGCGCCAGGTTCTAGGGAAGGTATGTTCCATCCAAATCTTGTTGAAGATACGGAGGAGAAAGATACGTGCCTCTTCCGGCAGGTGTTTTAACATTTGGTTGTGTATCTGGTCTGGTCCTGGAGCAGAATCTTTCCCACGGGTGAGCGCACAGGAAATTCATCCATGGAGAAAGGGGCGTTATAATCTTCCTCCAGGCAGGTAGAGAAGTCCAATCTGCATTTCTCCATTCTACTCTTAGTTTTCAAGAAGCTAGGGGAGTAGTGTAAGGAACTGGAGGAATTTTCATAATGACAGGCCAATTCCTCAACTACTTTTTCTGGAGAAGTAATAAGATTTCCATTAATAAGAAGTCCTGGGACAGATGATGGGGAAAATCTTCCTCCGATCTGTCGGATCTTTCGCCATACTACTTTAGGCGGGGTATGGCAAGAAAGAGAAGAGATAAAGGCTCTCCAGGAAGCGGTCTTACTTTCCCGTATTACTAATCTGGCTCTGGCCCGCTTTCTTTTGAAATCGATCAGGTTTGATGCGGTGGGGAACCTATTGAGCCTCGCGAGTGCTTGCTTTCGGTCTCGCACCGCGGTGGCACAGTCAGCATTCCACCAAGGCACAGGGACGCGTCGTGGCCGACACGTAGACTTCGGGATTGCAATGGTGGCTGCGCGAAGAACGGCGTCGGTGAATTGGGCCACCAAGGTATCGATATTATTTGAGAAGTGGTCTGGCATTATAATTTTCTCGCTGAATGTATCCCAGTCGGCTCGATGGAATAGCCAGCGAGGAGGGTAGATGACGTCTAAATCAGGGACATTAAAGTGGACCAAAGTGGGAAAATGGTCACTCCCATGTAGATCATCGAGTACGGTCCACTCTACCATGGTAGATAGGGATGGACTGCAGAGTGCCAGATCGATTGACGAGAAGGTGTTTGACGCCATGGAGAAATGAGTGTGATTCCCGGAGTTCAGAAGAATTAAGTTTTGCTGGTCAATAATATTTTCGAGGATAGAACCTCTCGGGCAGGTCCTCGTGCCACCCCAGAGGGGATTGTGGGCATTAAAATCCCCGCAATAAAAAAAGGGGCGGGCAACTGAGAAAAAACATCTTCGAGTTCCTCTTGTGACACGACTTGACCAGGGGGAATGTATATACTACACACCGTAAAAGAGAACGATGGTAGGTGTACCCGTACGCAAACTGTTTGGAGGTCGGTTCGAACGTTGTGTTCCTCCGAGAACAGGGAGTCGCGGATGAGTACCGCAACGCCGCCGTGAGCACGAAGTCCGTCGTCTTGATCAAACCGATAGATGTTAAATCCGCGAAGAGACAGGGGATGATGAGGGAGAAGATGAGTTTCCTGAAGACAGACTATAAATGGTTTGTGGCGAGAAATTATTAATCTTAATTCTTCTGAGTGAGCACGAAGACCATTTAAGTTCCATGAGAGAGCCATTATGAGAAATTATTTCTTTGGTTGCTTTTTTTTCTTTCTCACCTTCTGAATGGTTGTAGAGGAACTCTCGTGGGGTTCCTCATCAACAGCAGAGTCATCCTGACTGCTGCTGGATATGGTCGGGGGGTTTTCCCGACTTTTGGCCACGGGTGACCGAGATCTATAGGGGCTGGAGGATCGTCCGATGTGATTCTCAGAGACAGAAAGAGGTGGACGGGATTTGGATGACGTATTTTTCCTGGGAGGCGGTGTCTGTTTAAGATCGATTTCAGTAGAAGTCTCAGTGGTCGATTTCTGGTGGTGTTTTTTGCACAGGTTTTTTGTACTTTGTGGGAATTATAATTTTCCCACCTTGGATACATGCCGAATCTTCGGGGAAGTCTGTCGGCGACACCTGACAACTAAAGTGCGAAACTACCGCTGGGGTACAGTGAGTTTGACAACTCGCTGTTACCCCGGGGACTTAGGTTTTGCAGCACTGGAAAAGGATCGAGATAGGTCCACTGGATTCCTGATTTGGAACCTACGCTTCGCCTCAGGGAAGGAAACCTTTTCGGTTACCCTTATTTTTTGGATTTCCCTTTCCCGGAGAAACGTGGGGCACTGGTTGTCGTTGGCTGGGTGATCGCCTTCGCAATTCACACAGTGCGGTGGTTTGTCGCAGGGTTGGGGGTCGTGAACTGACGATCCACACTTCCCGCAAACCGCGTTAACGGACATACATCGCTGTTGGGTATGCCCAAACCTTTGACACTTGAAGCAGCGCAAAGGGTTCGGCACATACTGCCGCACACGGAGGTTGTAGAAAGCGGTAACGATCCTTTCCGGGAGGGATGGTCGGTCAAAAGTAAGGATCAGGGTAGAAGTAGGGATCACTTTCCCCTGCTCCTTCCTTCCGATCCTGTACACCTCAGTCACGCCATGGGTCTTAAAAAAGTTTAGAAGATCTTCCTCCGTTTCAGTAGCAAAGTCCTCGTGGTTGACTACGCCTTTGCTCAGGTTCAAGGTGGGATGAACCGTGACTACTACCTGGAGGCCGGCAATCTGCTTCGTATTTTGAATTTTTACAATCTGCTCGTCGGTACGCGCTTCAAAAAGAATGGTTCCATTCCTTTGTCGCACGACCGCTTGGAGCTTCCCGTAGGCTTCTTCGATAGCTCGCGCCAGACGGACAGCACTCACAGTTTTGAAAGTCTTACCTTCCTCGGCACATGCCATGAGGAGGAAACGAGGCTTCTTGGGTCGATCTTCTTCTCTAGAAAAGAAACTATTCAAATCAATAGTTCTTTCTGCAAATCTCCTCTTCCTTGCGGAAGAGGGCGGGGGAAAGGTGAAGTATCCATGTAGATGGAATAGGTTCATCCTCGTGGTCCCCACCCACCACGGAGCCCAACAAGGGGACACTCCATCGGAGTGCCAGGGTTGCCACGAGGATATAGTGGGGGAATAACACAGCGCTGCACCGCCGTGGATTCCCCCGCTCACCCTGGAGTTCAGTACAAGACCTAGTCCGAGCCGATTGATCGGGAGTGGGTTAGCTCCCGACCGCCCGTCTAGAAGAGTCCGGGGCCAAAGCGAGTGTGTTGGAACCTACAGGGAATGTTCCCCAAAATACGTAATCAACGTACTCCTTAGTGCAAGGCGAACAGTAGCACTAGGACTAGATAGGGAAACAAACAGGTCCCTCAACTGCCAGGACACACATTCCCTCCGACACGGGTCGCCATGCACGGCAAACACATGGGTGGGCGTTCAGCATACAGAGAAGGCCAGTGAGGAAGAAAAAGGAGTGAAAAGAACGTACATGACATGAAATGAGAAGCAAGAAGATGAAAAAAATGGAGAAAGGAACACTTGAGAGCCTTCTCTGCATCCCCCCGTCAGGACGTGGACCAACCCACCTCGACGGGTCTTCTCTAGACAAAAGAGATAAATTTTCAAAGTTACGTCCATTCATAGAATATCTGAATAAAAAATTTATTCAGTTTGGCATTTTTTCCATAATCTTTCAATTGATGAACAAATGGTTCCATACTTTGGAAGGCATTCGGCGAAAATGTTTATAAAAGGAAAACCTGTAAGGTTTGGTTTTAAAATTTGGTGTCTTTGTTCATCAAACGGTTATTTGTATCAATTTCAGCCTTACGGGGGGGCCACTCAAATATTAAACGATGTTCATAAAACGTTAGGTGAAAGAGTTGTTGACTTACTTCATGTAGTCCAAGATCCATCTCACCATCGTGTATTCTTTGATAATTTTTTTTCTTCCTTTGCTTTATTTGTCACACTTCGAGAGAAGGGTTTCTTTGCAACTGGTACAATTCGCGATGCGCGAACTGGAAAATGTACACTCACGGGCAAAAAGGAAATGCAAAAACCCAAAGAGGAAGTTACGATAGTGCACAAGACAATAAAAATGAGATTACAATGGTGAGGTGGAACGACAACAACATCGTTACTATTGCTACTAACTATGGTTCAGTTCATCCCCTTCACAAGGCTAAAAGATTCAGCCGGAAAGAACGTAAATCCATACATGTAAATCAGCCCGACATACTAATGGATTACAATAAACATATGGGAGTAGATATTCATGACAACGGAGTGGCAAATTACAGAATCCAAATACGAGGGAAAAAATGGTGGTGGCCGCTATTTACCAATTCCTTAGACAGCTGTATGGTCAATTCTTGGAAGTTATTCAACCTTCTGACACCAGACAAATCCATGAGCCAACTGGATTATAAAAGTTACATTGCAAGATGCCTCATAAGATGTGAAAGTCCGGAAGATGTTGAATATTCTGGAGGAAGCTCACGTAGCTCAACAGTTTTGGACAAAATAAGATATGATGGAGTAGGTCACATTGTGGTAAAATCAGATAACGAAACAAGAAGAAGGTGTAAATTGTGCCATAGCACCACAGTGTATCAATGTAAAAAGTGCAATTGTTATTTGCATTCAAAATGTTTTGAAGAATACCATTTAAAAAAATAGGTGTAATTTGTACCTACAAGCAGCCAATGTTGCGTTTTCGCAACAGCAAATTTTCTAACTTCAAATAGAAAAAAAATTTTTTAAAATTTTATTTTTGTGTTCTTAACAGTAAATAAATACTATTCAGTAAGAATACTGACTTTCTGTCATTTTTTTCTACCTTTGGCCGTTAATGGGTTAAAAAAACCAAATTTCTAATTGTATTTCAATTGGGAGATCCGACACGTTTCCTGTAAAATTTACCCCTTGCGGCACATTGGGACACAGATGTCCCTTAGGATTCTCACAAAGCTATACAATTTTTTTTGTCAAAACAATAATATATGATTGTTTAATGTCAAATAAAGAGTTTGAAAAGATTTTAAAGTAATTTTGCTTTTTCTTTTATTTTGTGCGTGAAAGGGTTAAAGATTCTTATTAAAACTTTCGTTTTTTGGCATTTACAAGTTTCCCTCCTTTCTTTCTTTCTTTTGACCTAACCGTCGAATATGAACGCGAAGTAACCGTTAATTTCCTCATTCACTCCTCCGCTCTGATGACCGTCTTACACGACCTTCTGCCAATGGTTGACGAATGATTTCATTTCATGGGCTCTGCGCTGTTTTGTAAGCACGATCTGTATATTTTACATTTCAATTGTAATATATTTTAAAAATTAATTGTTTAATATTTTAGTGTTTTAAAAAATGTAATGTAATTTTAGAATTCTCAATTGTAGCCTGATGGGACAACCTATCCCCGAAACGTGTTGCAAATCATGTAAAAGCCTATAATAATGAAAATAATTGTCTGTCTATTAATTATTTGGACACATCTTCAAGGTGCATAGAGTGTGCTTTTGGCGTTCTTTATGCAAAGTGGTGTGTATTGGTAAGGGCCATTGAAACAAGGGTACCTAATGCAATAGCAATCATTAAAAGTGCCTGTTTCTCCACAAATTATAAGAGAAAGATGGAAAAAATGTCTCTATTGATAGTACTGCATTACAACGCACGTCCAGCTACAGAACTTCACAGGCACCGAAGAAATAACCGTTATACCACAAGAGCACGGAATATTCGGAGCATACAATTACTTGAATAAATAGATGAAAAGTTTTATTACTGAAGAGGTCAACTGATATTGACAAAACATCAGCATTATGTAATAATAAAGGCAATGGAATAAACTGTGTTAGTTTTGGTAAATAATGGATTCACACGATGATATAATATACAAAACTGTAGTGTAGAGGTACGCTATTTTTTACTGCAAATTATTGTCATAAATAAAATGCCGATGCAGAAGGCTAGTGCGTGGAGAGAAGCTACCGCGCCACGCTGACGCCGGTCCCCGCCCGCGAGCGCGTGACACCCGCTTTCTCCAATGTTTTATGAAGGGAGCGAGGGAAGACCTTTTTGTTCGGGATCTCGTAGGCCCCGGAACCATTTGAATAGATTGCGGCGCGTGCCCGTCACTGTTTTTTGGCTGTCACTCGCGCTGGGAAGCCCAAAGCTGTAATTCACTGCAACCCTCGGGGTACAACGATCATGTCTCACACCCTTCTTGACCTACTTTCTTCGACAAACGAAGAGGGCTTTGGGAATGAGACAGAGTAAGGAAAATTCCCAGAATCGCCGGAGCTGGTTGGCTAAAAAGAGTTAAGACGCCATCACACTCAACCAATCAGGGGTAGAATTCTGTGGAGAAGGGATGAATTCGAAATATCTGCAAATTTGGGGGGGGAACAGATAAACTCCACCCAAAGAGAGCGTACGAATGAGGACTTGGTGAGGAGAGCTGAGGCAGGGAGGTCGAGGTACCTCGGGCATCGCGTGCTCTGGGGAGCGATTTAGGATTGCCCTGCGCAATCAAATTTTTCTTTGCTTAATCTCGGTAGCTGGGAGAAACTCCTCCCGAGAATCATTTTATGAACTCTGCCACCACTGGCTATTTGACAGATACTCTCCGAGATTTGTGCTTGCATAGAGCTTATTGGAACTCTCATATCGCGCTGTGACATTGTGCGTGAGATACGTGATCGCTCGTGATTTGATCCCCGAAACATTCCAAATACGCGAAGTGCCGCTATCGCCACCTGCGTCGCTGCCGCCGCCGCCGTTGCTGACATCGCAGCCGCCGCCGCCGTGCCGTCACCGCACCCGTTGTTGTGGGCATCCGCTGGCGAGCGTCCCTTCGGCCTTGGAAGGTCGACCCGCCGCTGATCCAACAAAGGGCCGCCGCCGTCGCCGGTGCCACTTGGCGTCTATTCAACGCCGTCATTATCAGGCATTGTATTTGGTCAACGACCGTACAAAGACTTTTCCTGTAAATTGCGGTGCCGCGCTGAGGTACGTAATCGCCAGTTCCGAGGGCGAATGATCGCTTCCTTCATGTAATTGTTAGAGTAATTTCATTGTGAATTTTTTTTCTTCTCTTAGATTTAAGTTTTTCCCCTAACTAGAGCTCACTAGGCAGGGCATTTCTTCTCTAATTCCTAATGTAACTTCTCCGGCCTATCATTAGGCGGAAATAAACTTGGTATTGTGTTACCAGTCACTCAAATTGTTATTATCATTATATTTCACCATGCAGTTCCTTCCATCACCTCCTATTTTCAGAAAGGTAACTAAATTAACTGACTGAGCTAGGCCCGGGCCGCTATCACGGATTTCCGGCGCTCCCACGCCGCCGGGGACCGCGTGATGTGCGTGACAGTAGATATGTTGTACCAACACTTAAGTTTCAAAACTAAAATTGTCTATGTAATAAACAACATCAAACTATTGTTTCATAAATGTCTTTTTCTATTTTCAGAAGAGGCTCGATCTAAATGGAAGAACCTTCGGACACACAAAGAAAAGAATTAAATAAAGTGAACAAATGCACTTCTGGTGATGCTCGAGGTCAACTGAAGACACCTACATGACCGTTTTTTGATACGTTGTTTTTTAATGATTCCCTGCCAAACATCGTCCAATCTGGCTATTTTCAGAAGAAGAGGCTCGATCTAAGTGGAAGAACCTTCGGGACACACATCGAAAAGAATGACTCCCTGTCAAACCTCGTCCAATCTGAATATGGATGAGAGAGAAGTAGGAATGTGATGTGGAGAGGAACTTTCCCAGATACAAAACTATCCTCAGCGACAATCGTATCTTTTAAGATAGAAAGCCTGAAAATGCACCTTGTAATTCAATACAACTCTCCAGAAACTGAAGACAGAGGTAATGGAAAAAAATTAAACATGACATTAGGTAAAGTAAGTAACGCAAGACATTTTGTTTGATGGGTTTTATTGTACTGTACTTGATTTGTTTTAGAGACACAAGCAATTTTTTAAATGTTCGTTAGTTCCAAAGAATGCAAAACGTAAGTACTACACTCACAATCTGTTGAGTGAATTTGTATTTGTCATACCCAAAAAATCAATAGGAATTTTTAAAAAAGAAACTTATTTTCAGTTCTTAACCCGCCGTTACTCCCGCTGTTAGAAAATATCTAATATTTATTGATTTACTTAAATACCATTGCCATCTTTCAACACAGGGAGATAATGCTCGAGCAATGCCTTCCGGCACGATGAGCTCTGCATCCGTTCATCGTTCTTATCAGTTCTGCGAAGGGAAACAATATGAGAAGGCGTTGATTAGTGCGGCACGTCCTGTTAGATATTTTCTCAACCGCTTTATCTTTCGATACGATTATCATATCCACCTTCTGACAGTTATATACTGGTTTTTGTGTCTTGAATGCTTGCGTGAAAATCCGAAAAGTTCAGTATCTCATCTGGATCGTGTTTTTTATACCTTACATCGAAAGTAAGATTCATAGATTTAGCAAGAATATCGTCCGCTATCCCTTCGCTGTATTTTCAATTCCTTAGTTTTGTTTTCTTTTTAGGATAATTTTATGACGAGCAACGAAGAGAGAACGAAGAGAGATGAGCTTTGTGTCCATTCAGGCAAACTAGGTTCACGCAGCATTGTTGTAATATTTGTTCCAACCACTTTGAAAAGAACCCACAAGAAAGACATTTTGTATGCAATGAGTGTAGTTCTGAGGAAGCTTATTTTAGTTCATAAATGTCCCTGTATGTTTCAATGGTGAAAATATATTGTTTATTGAATTAATTGTATTCTATGATTTACCTTTCTTAAATAAATTTACTTTATATAACATTTGACTTCATGACTGAGATTTTGATTCGAGTGTTTATTATAAGCAAAAATTATGAGTCTGCATGTCATCATAGTGCATTATTTCATCTATACAAGTTATAGAAATCAATAACAAATGTCTGGGAATATTAATGTAAATATTTGATTCATAATAAAACAATAAATACAACACAAACAGTTGTTGGATAAAATCTAAAACGCGAGTTATGGCGTTACAAAAATATGCGCTAGTAACGGCGGTTTAAATGCTTGCATATTTCTCTGATTTTAGGTCATTAAAATGCGGGCCCAAATGATCAGTCAGCATGTTTATTCACGATTACAGATTGTTGTACCGAGGGACATGACTGTTAATGTACTTAGGGACGTCCGTAGGTACTGTAACGTCGGCACATGCCAGCCAGATCTTCAAAAGGCTCGGAAGGCGGGCTGCCAGCCAGGGAAGCAGGAACAAAGCAATGGAATGCTCCGTGCCCCCGTGACGCAAGGCGAGCGGGCAGGGGCACCGGACCCCCATGGGCACACATGTGGGCCAGCGGAAGAAGTCGCTTTTATATATATTATATATATATATATATTAATGGCACCGAATTAATTTCAACTGCAAATAAAATATTTTCGCGAAGCACGACAAAAGAACCGGTGTCGGCGCCAGGATTCTGTCCGAACTCCCACTGGCCACCCCCCATTAGACACGCGCAGATGTCCGTGACGCTAGGGGCTGCGCGCGCGCGTCCTCGCCTGTCCCCGACGGTTTTTCCATGGCCCCCTCGCCCACCTCCCTTGAGATTCTCAGGTTCTTCCCCGGGCCATTAATTACTACCCCTGTTTGACATACGATTGAAGTGAGAGGGAACGAGTGTAAGTTTCTCGCTCAGTTCTCGGCTCAAAAAACCTCCGATGATTGGACAAAATTATTTTGCGATGCACTAACCTTTCGCCAATAGCTGACAAGCCTAAACAGAATTCTGGAAAGTTCTAGAACATTTTGGGTGAATTTGGTGGGGGAAGAGAGGCTGGAAAGACATCGTGAGCACAGCGCCAGAAAAAACGTGCGAGGCAGTCAAGGAGGAAGGTCGGTGTTCGCTGCGGCGTCCGGCGCCGGCGAGATAAATTTTTTTAAAGTCTTGACTTGTAAGAGAAAGCGAATTCGTTAGGGGGGATATGTGCACGGCCTCCAAATATCAGTGGAACGTGGATTTCAGACGCCTATTTTTAGTCAGGATAGCGGAGAGAAAGTGATTTATGCGAAACTTGTGCCTGAGCGCATTCTACTGAAGTGATTAGATCATTGATGGACTTGTAGCGATCTTCGGAGTGCGGAGTGCGGGTTGCCTCCGGGACGCGTGGATTGAAAGTACAGAAGCCATTGTGTCAGGCGCGTGAACATTATCTGCTGGCTGCTTGCTGTGAGTGAGCTGCGTTGTGCCTTTGTCGGCGCCCGAGATCCCGTCACAGCGATACCTGGTCGACCCGCCTGCACCGGCGCAGCTGGCAGAAGAGGTCGTTCAACCCGCTGGCTGGTTCCGTAAGTCACTTCGCTGCTGCTGTATAACGCTCTTCAGGCGCTTCCATGATCAAAAGGAACGAACTTTTGGAAAGAGGAATTTGCATTGCCCTTTGATCAGACGGATAAACTAATATTCTCAGCCGCGCTTGGTCGTCAAGAGAGAATCGGCGTAAATTTATGTTAAAGTTTTGTGTCAATGTTATTTTTTTATTTGTGTGTGTAATTTTGGAATTGGGGAGGAGAGTATGCTCGCCGATTTTAGTGGTATTACCATTACCTCATTATTGAATAAATGCCACTTATTTTGTTAACCTGATAACAAGACTTTCATTTTCACCATCCACACACTGCCACACCGACTTCCACCATCATTAACATTTTCAGCACGCCTTTCTACCTACTGAGCTAACCGGCAGCCAAGTCGTCCGCGCCCAACAGAACGACCGCGGCTGTCGCAATTGTTCAGAACGACACTGCTGTCGCATTATATCCTATGAAGTTGACGTAGAGAACAGATCTAAAGGTGTAGAACCAGTCTGTTTGGTTGTAATTAAGGGTAGCAAAAATTTAATTTTTCCTTTACACACAATTTATTACAATGTAGATGATCCTTTTTGTTCAATTAGTGTTGTTGTGATATTCTCTCCATGAAAAAAGAACATACATTGATTCAGTTGTAGTTTTTTTCACATTCCCTACATCGTCCCCAGGTAATCACTACGATGTACCAAGGGGACACATTGTACAGAAACATAAATAACCTTGCAGAATGTTCTTAAAAATTATTACCATAAATATCCTGAGATATGTAGCATCTCAAAAAGAGGAACATCAACACAGTCATATCCAAAAGAAGAGACCAAAATTGAAACATGAAAAGTCTCCCTAGATACGACCGTTTCTCCTGATCTGATAATTTATGTTACTTGTTTTAGAGGGATTTGCAAGCAGAAATTGCCAGCAGCAAATAAAACAACTTGCAATTCTAAAGAAGAAATGTGGAAATTCTGGAAGTAATTAAAAGGATATAGAAACTTGTGTACTAGACTTCGATTTAGAGCAGGAACAGATGGGACTAAAGAATACGTATTCGACAAGACTGGGGAGCAAGTTTCAGTGTTAGTGAAGACCAGGAGCAACAAGAAAGCAATTCAAGATGTTCAACACAGGTCACCTTCATTTCATCTCCATCACATTGCGACTGTGAAGTGGGAAACTTGAATACAATCACTGAATCCACTCCTGATTGAAGTTCAGTGTTACAAAGTTCTTTCATAAAACAAAAGCGAAGGAAACATACTTCACTGAATAGTTTTGTCGACAGGGTTTCGAGTGATGAAATAAATGAAATTAAATTCAAAATTCAGTAGCCCAATATTTAGAAGTAATATTCCTTCAGTGTTGTAGAATATAATCATTTAAAAAATTGTTAAAACTCTCCGCCCTGGTTATGCTACTATGGATTTATCAGGCCATAAAGCATCAGCAACCACCTTACTGGATAATAAATATAAAGAATGTATTACATTGTGTAAGGGGAAAAATTGAACAAGAAAGTGTACTATTATTGGTGGTTGGAAGAATACATCCATAACAGAAAAACTATTGTAACGATGATTCATAATGCTAGAGGTGCACAAGCATTTGTTAATGCTTGCAATTTAAATGGCGAAGCAGAAACTGGTAATAAGCTTGGTTGTAGAGGCAAAATAATTTTACAATACTCTCTGTACGCTCTTGTTTCTGATCATGCCTCAAATATGTTGAAAATGGGAAAAACTGCCTCTCTGGCACAGTAATTGTAGCAATCATGTTGGTAATCTACTTGCAAAAAAAAATTAGATGAAGGTCTGGTAAAGTAGGTAAAGTCTGAGGTACAAATTCGATTAAAGGGGTTCAGACATGTAGATTTGAGAGAGCCTTAATAAAACAAGGTGGTGCAGGATAAACTCTCGTGATACTTGGTGTTCTCACAGAGACTCACTTGCCTAAAGAAAAACAAACACATGAAAATGCTTTTTGCGAATGACAGCCGATTCAGAGAAGTAAAAGCCGATTCGGAGAGTTTCTTGATGAACTTGAAGATAATTTAAAGCTTTTTGATCCAATTTGTTCGTTAATTAATAATGTCAGAATCCACACACTTCGATTGCTGATGAAGCTCATCTGTGGTTGAATCCGACAATTCCTAGCAAATTCCACAAGTTTGAAAGTGTTATAAGAAAACTATGAAAAGAAAAAAAAAGTCTTTAAAAAAGATTAAACAAAAAAACTGATGTAAAAAAGGATAACAACAAAGCCTGCAACCACAAAACAGATATTGAAAGATTTAATTCCATGTACACTTGTATTAACAGAATTAGACAATAAAATAGAAAAAAATCACGAAATGTACAATCATTATTACATATATTATAAGTACCGTGAAATCTGTCTAACTGGAACTGGAAACCTACCTTAACCGGAAAATTTCTCTGGCCTGTGAAGTTAAATGTTACTTTACACAGATAAAATGAAAGCACCAGTCCAACGCGGAAATGTTTATTATGACCTACAGGAAAAAAAACCTTTACAAAACGGGATGCTGTGAATTTAATGCAATCGGTCGAAAGACGCGATTATTGTCATATTTTGGAGAAAATCCTTCTTTCAGTTTAGCCAATATGGTACTGAAGTATGGAGCTTCTCAGAATTTTGTGATTTACTAACTCAAAGTTAGAGAAATGTTATTAGTGTTCATTCACTAATAGAAAAATTTCAATCGTCTTATTTAAAATGTTGAAAGAGCTTGTATGATGTAATATTGTTGAACCTTTGTGAAAAGTACAGTTCTGTAATTCACGATGTGTCCCAAGGGTATCACTGGAACACAGGGAGCTGCACACTTCATACTGCTGTGGTATATTACAAGAAAGATGAGAGACAACTCAAAAAGCATCTGCATAATTTCAAATGACTTGGATCATTACCATTAGTATGCCAATCTCAAAATTTAATACTAAATTTCTTGAAAACAGATTTCTCATTCAAATATTAAAGCTGTGGAATACTTTTCAGATCACGGTGCAGCTCAGTATAAGAACCGTACAAATTTCATTAATTTGTGCCATCATGAAGTTAATTTTGGATTAAAATGTCCATGATCATTCTCGGCTACTAGCCATTGTAAATCTCCTTGTAATGGACTTGGTGGTGCATTAAAAGGATGGTTACCAAAGCCAGTTTACAAAGACTATTTAAGAACCAAATAACCACAGCAATGCATCATATTTGAGTTTTGTAACCAAAATATCAAAGAAATCCAACCTTTTTAAACCAAAATATCAAAGAAATCCAACCAACAAAAGAGGGAATAGTACAAGTTAGAATTAATTTGAATTCAAGGTTTGAAAATGCAAAAACTGACAAAATTGGTGGTAGCGGTTTTTACGAAGCCCACGGGGAGCATTGTTGCCCACCAAAGTGACATAATTGATGGCAGCGGTTATTACGAAGCCCACGGGGAGCATTGTTGCCCACCAAAGTGACATAATTGGTGGCCGCGGTTATTACGAAGCCCACGGGGAGCATTGTTGCCCACCAAAGTGACATAATTGGTTGCCGCGGTTATTACGAAGCCCACGGGGAGCATTGTTGCCCACCAAAGTGACATAATTGGTTGCCGCGGTTATTACGAAGCCCACGGGGAGCATTGTTGGCCATCAAAGTGACATAATTGATGGCAGCGGTTATTACGAAGCCCACGGGGAGCATTGTTGCCCACCAAAGTGACATAATTGGTGGCCGCGGTTATTACGAAGCCCACGGGGAGCATTGTTGCCCACCAAAGTGACATAATTGATGGCAGCGGTTATTACGAAGCCCACGGGGAGCATTGTTGGCCATCAAAGTGACATAATTGATGGCAGCGGTTATTACGAAGCCCACGGGGAGCATTGTTGGCCATCAAAGTGACATAATTGATGGCAGCGGTTATTACGAAGCCCACGGGGAGCATTGTTGCCCACCAAAGTGACATAATTGGTGGCCGCGGTTATTACGAAGCCCACGGGGAGCATTGTTGCCCACCAAAGTGACATAATTGATGGCAGCGGTTATTACGAAGCCCACGGGGAGCATTGTTGGCCATCAAAGTGACATAATTGATGGCAGCGGTTATTACGAAGCCCACGGGGAGCATTGTTGGCCATCAAAGTGACATAATTGATGGCAGCGGTTATTACGAAGCCCACGGGGAGCATTGTGGCCATCAAAGTGACATAATTGATGGCAGCGGTTATTACGAAGCACACGGGGAGCATTGTTGGCCATCAAAGTGACATAATTGATGGCAGCGGTTATTACGAAGCCACGGGGAGCATTGTTGCCCACCAAAGTGACATAATTGATGGCAGCGGTTATTACGAAGCCCACGGGGAGCATTGTTGCCCACCAAAGTGACATAATTGGTGGCCGCGGTTATTACGAAGCCCACGGGGAGCATTGTTGGCCATCAAAGTGACATAATTGATGGCAGCGGTTATTACGAAGCCCACGGGGAGCATTGTTGGCCACCAAAGTGACATAATTGATGGCAGCGGTTATTACGAAGCCCACGGGGAGCATTGTTGGCCATCAAAGTGACATAATTGATGGCAGCGGTTATTACGAAGCCCACGGGGAGCATTGTTGGCCATCAAAGTGACAATTGATGGCAGCGGTTATTACGAAGCCCACGGGGAGCATTGTTGGCCACCAAAGTGACATAATTGATGGCAGCGGTTATTACGAAGCCCACGGGGAGCATTGTTGGCCATCAAAGTGACATAATTGATGGCAGCGGTTATTACGAAGCCCACGGGAGCATTGTTGGCCACCAAAGTGACATAATTGATGGCAGCGGTTATTACGAAGCCCACGGGGAGCATTGTTGCCCACCAAAGTGACATAATTGATGGCAGCGGTTATTACGAAGCCCACGGGGAGCATTGTTGGCCATCAAAGTGACATAATTGATGGCAGCGGTTATTACGAAGCCACGGGGAGCATTGTTGGCCACCAAAGTGACATAATTGATGGCAGCGGTTATTACGAAGCCCACGGGGAGCATTGTTGGCCATCAAAGTGACATAATTGATGGCAGCGGTTATTACGAAGCCCACGGGGAGCATTGTTGGCCATCAAAGTGACATAATTGATGGCAGCGGTTATTACGAAGCCCACGGGGAGCATTGTTGCCCACCAAAGTGACATAATTGATGGCAGCGGTTATTACGAAGCCCACGGGGAGCATTGTTGCCCACCAAAGTGACATAATTGGTGGCCGCGGTTATTACGAAGCCCACGGGGAGCATTGTTGCCCACAGAAGTGACATTGGCGCCCACCGAACTGTCATAGTTTGTGTCAACTGTTAAAAACATTCACGCCGGGACAGCACGGCATTGTTGCGCATCAAAGTGACTCAAAAGTGTTAGCAACGTTATCTAAATATTCACGCCGGGACAAGTACGGCATTGTTGCAACATAGCAAAAAGTGGTGGCAGTTATTACGAACAGTGGGTGAGCCAGTGCGTGTTGGTGTCGACGGGAAGACATAATTACCCACGGGAGCAGAGAGGGTCCGCTCCGAGCCAGACGCCCACGTCTTCACGATTACGCCAGAAGGACGGAGGACAGGAAGGACGTCACGAGGCCATCCGGCTTTGATTGAGAATCACCGAAAATTCTGCAAGGATTCTGGTGTAAGTATAGCCAACTGCATTGATAAGATTAGTTCAGGATTCAATCACGGCGTATTTACCAAAATTCGGAAAAGAGTGCATACTGCAAGTTGCAGTAGAATTAGGCATTCAAGTTACAGGTGGAGAAACTATAACAAAGCTTAAAAGACTGATAGAAGGAGCATTCTGAATATGACGAGGAATTAGTAAAAGGGTTAGCACAAGCATGTAAGGGGCAAATAGAACGAGATCGCGAAGAAAAGCGGCAACGAGAACGCTTAGAGTTAGAGCGATCTGAACGGGTGTTCCAATTAGAAAAGTTGAGGTTAGAGCAGGGCGAACAGACGTGTAGAGGGAATTCGCAGCCGGAATCGAATGGGAAAGACCACATTCGATTGAATCAAGTGATGGGTCGATTCAAAGGAGAAAACGGCGGCATTACGGCGTTCCTTAGTGTTTTTAAAAACCAGGCGGAACAGTTAGAAATTCCAGAAGATGAAAGGGTGGCAAATCTTATGGGACTGCTCCCACCTCATATCAATGCGTCTCTTACTTTAGAAGGCCAGGATAAGAAAACCGAGTACGCGGAATTGAAAAATAGTTTACTCGAAATGTATAGGTTTAATGCCGAGAAGTTCCGACAACTATTTTCGAAACATGTTAAAGCAGCGAATACTTCCTGGAATCTATACGCGATTGGTTTAGTGGTGAAATGTCGTTGGCATTTCGTTACAGGTTTCGTTACAGGCATTTTGTCAGCACTAGTCGTTTCGTGGCTTCCAGACAGCAGAAAACAGATGATGATGGCTAAGGCATCGAAAGCTGCTCTTAAAATAAACAACATTGTTGGCAATGACAACACCTGTGATCATTTAATCTATTACGCGAGGGAGTTACAAAATTATTTTAAAGAATCGGTGGCTGGGTTAAGTATCACTACATTCGAGGAATTATTAAATTTAATAGTAACCGACCAACTAAAAAAGGCGTGTGCTGGTCGAGATCAAAGAACATTTTATCAGGCGGCTTTACACCATCGTTCTTGAACGCACGCCAGGCAGCGAGCCACTCAGGTACACGTTTCAGAACGCACGTGTAAAGGGAAGTTCCGGTTTGCACGCAAGAGCGCGGTCCGGAATGCTGGGAGCAGAAGCGTCGGTCGCATTTACACGTGGAGTTTTGTTGCGAGTGGACGAAGTGACCAGGCAAGCGGTATTTTGAAATGGCGGACACACATTGCTGAGCCGGGATATGGTGAAAGAATTTATCAGTATATACTGAGAGTGTCCTAGCTTGTGGAAGGTGAAAAGTGCAACATATATGAATAAAAACCTTAAATCAGAAGGTTATAGTAAATTAATTAGATTGTGCTCAAAAGTTTTTCCCGAAGGAGATCAGATGTTCGTTAAAAAAAATCCAAAATCTTCGAGGGGCTTTTCGGAAGGAGCTGCGGAAAGTTAAAGACAGTAGGAGAAGTGGTGCTGCGGCAGAAGACATATACACCATGGTTATGGTATTTTGATTTGCTTCTTTTTACGAAGGAGCAAGAAGAACCCGCGGAAAGTATTTGTAACATGGACGACATGGAATTGCCAGTAAGTCAACTAACAAACCAGAAGGAAGTGGAAGAGATTGAAGAAAGCCATCATCCTCAGGCAAGTTTGCTTTATTGGCTTTAAAACAGTACGTACAGTGCTTATTATGTTGAGTGTACTAGGCCTTTCCTGCCATTCTGTAAAAAAGAGCTTTGCTCAGCTCTTAACTTCACAACATTACATATTTTCGAATGAAATGATGTATATGTTGATAAAATTCTAAGAGTTCCAAAAAACATGAATTGTAAGCACAAGAGAACTATAAATAAAAATTAATTTATTGCAATCTAAATGCTTTTCATCAAAAGCCTTTAAAATGTTTATGAAGTGAGATCAAAACCTGACATATGGTACCCAAAATAGACAAGGAGGAAATGTAGGAAAAGAACCTAGAGAAACAACGGAAGCACTGGCAAATCAGTCTGCGAAAAAATCACGAAATTCATCCATGGAACTAACAGGAACACAACCATGGTTAATTGGTTCATGTCGATTCCATTGGCTGAAACTATGCTAAAAGATTATCTTCTTGCGGTAGTAGGAACCTCAGACATGATAGAAGAGAAATCTCTCCACAGTTTCTTCCTAACAAATCCAATGAGGTTTTGTAGTCACAATTCGCTTCTCAGAAAAATACGACTTTGGTATCGTTCACTCCGAAGAACGCCAAATCAATATTGCTTTTGTCTACATCACATTCTACTAAAACAGTAAATGATACTACAAAGAAACCTGAAATAATAGAGCTTTATAATTCTACAAAAGGGAAGTTGACACTTCCGACAAAATGGATTAGCCATTTAGATAATTACTTCTTCCCAATACTTGATCAAGCTGGAATCATTGAAGGGGGCCACCAGCAAAAGGTGCTGTCATTTTCGCCGAAAGTAACATTTCAATGCAGAACGGTCGTAAGTGAGGGAATTGTATCGCTGATGCAATCTCTTGGGCGTATTACAAAGCATTATTTTCGATATTCGAAAGTTGGCATTAGTTGCAGAAGGTGCTACCAGTGTAGAAATGGCGGACAACGTGCGCACGTGGCCCATAACTAACGATGTGGGACACCTTAATAAGGGGGGAAAACGCAAATAAAGTACAATGGTTGGCAAAGGGTGAAAAATAAGAAGCTGAAAGATGCTGGAAACCAGTATGACAACTGCAAGGGGGCGCAGTTAAAGCGAAAACACCTGCAAATATGTTAAGTAGCAAACACCTGCCGTGTGTACTGCACACGGAACGCATTAACCCGACAGGGGGGAACGTTCAGTCTGTCAGACCCACTGACCTCGTTGAAGCACTGTCAAATGAAAGAAATTAATTCTAAACTTATCCACAAGTCTTTCGTCAAATTGAATATTTTTGAATTGATGCTCATCCTGCTCAAAGTTGTAGATGGGGCCCATCAGACCCAACATTCCCGTTTACGTGACATGTTTACAACATAACCGGCTCATTTAT
Source organism: Acheta domesticus (assembly GCA_031308135.1). NCBI lineage: Eukaryota > Metazoa > Arthropoda > Insecta > Orthoptera > Gryllidae > Acheta > Acheta domesticus. The sequence continues at coordinate 19,717 of JAHLJT010008051.1, forward strand.
GAGTTATCTTAATGCATTAAGTCCGAAATACATTGAGTTTATAAGCAAGATTTTAGAAAATGATTGTTTATCAAGTGATGATGAAGTTGCTAATTCATCATTTGAACCAGAAACTTCTTGTTCAGGATTCAGATTCTGAACAAGAAATTGAAGCTGAAACTAAGGATCACGAAATAGATTTTATTAGTAGTATATTTATTAATTTGCAGTCAAATGTTTGTTAAAAACGCGATATTTTTGGGTTGTCACTAACTAGATAACTAGTTTCCAAATTTGTTGAAATTCAGGTTAATCATTTTAAGAATTCTGTTTTGTACTTTATTTTAATGCCCAACTGCTCTCATTCAAGGTCTAGAAATTTCATATATTTTTAATTTTATTTTACATAAAATTCAGGCAAACACCTAATTATAATTGGGATATTAATAGATTAGAAAGCATATTGAACTTCTTGTAAATCATGTGGTTGGTTATTCATTGTTATCTAAGGATCATTGAAATGAAATTGAAATCATCATTGAGATCATTGAAATTATGCCTTACTGTTTTACAATATTACTGTACAAAGTGTTACAGTACAGAATTTTATGTATTTTAGTATAATATAGCATATAAACAGTTACTCCATTTTGTCAACTTTCTTAAAATTTAAAGCCTAAAGACTTGACCTAAAGCCTAAAGCCTACAGACTTCTTGTTCTTAGACTATTTGCAAAAAACATCCATCTTGATCAAATAAGTAAATATTTCAGTTATTTGCTTTAATAACATTCAAATATTATTGAATGCTTACTGAAATACTACTTTATGAAATGGCAATAAACACACATTCTTATCTGCTCAAGATATATGTATTTCACTATTAAAATACACTAAATGGAGAATAGTTCTGATGTATATTGCAGTTGTTCCAGGAAATTTTCTCTCACAATGTATGTTAACATTTGCTTATTACTAACAGAATTAAACTTTCCAAGTGATGGAAAATAAGATGATTCATATTTGTTTTCGTTTTTTTAGATTTATATCTCAGTAATTTACAAACCAATTTTGCTGTTTCATATTATTACTGAATGCTGACTGCACTCTTCCATTCATCCACTATCTTCACTCTTTTATTATTTCTGCATTCAGCAATATTGGAAGTGTATTATTATGTTGCGTTTACGTATTTTAATCGTTAATTTTTTTTGGACACCCATACGAAGAAGTACATCTGTTGATGTGTCCGATGAATGTAATACTTCAGATGTTGAGATTATTGCCACGTATGACTTCGGTTGGTGCAAACGTGGAAATGGTCGCTGACATAACAGTCCCAATGGTAATATTTCTTTACACAAAACCTTATAATTAACATATTATTAAAGTAACTTGTTTAATTTATGAAATTGTCATAAATTATATTATGATATAATATTCACTGATTTTGCACCTTTTGTGTTTCAGGACAAGGATCAGTAATTGGTTTTCAAACGAAAAAATTATTGCCTTTGACAAACGAAGCACACTATGTGAAGCCGGGGGCACCCACAGAGTGACCACTTCTGCAGGAAGAACTGGAGTGGAAGTTCCAAGGCCTTGGAACCCAACTGCGCAGTTAACCTAATTGCAAAAATCCTGTTTTTAAAGAATCTGGCGTTAGGGTTGGAGTTTTAGTGGGAGATGAAGACTTTCGACCATTGCTGCGGTGCAGAAGGAAACTCCACATCTTGTGGAAAAGTGGGTTGATACCAACCATAACACCAAAACTTTCAGCAACAAGCTGTATTTAGCTGCCAAAAAGCATACACACCTCAGTCAGGGTATGATCAAATACTTGAAAAGGTGCTTTTCATATGCAGTAGCCCAGAATAAGGACAATATTGAAAATCTGAAGAGAGCTCTTCAAAATATTTCAGCTCACACTTTTGGAGAGCATGGTATGTGTGATGAGTGGCGTAAAGTCAAGAATTCTCCTATGTTTTCAAGGCCCTTTCAGGAGGCAAACCTTTCCAGTGTGCAGCATGGCGTGCTGACTTCGATGTTCTGCTAGCATGGCAAGTTGCGAAGGCAGCTCAGATAGCACTTGGTGCATCGTCGCAACATAATGAATCTTTCAATAGCATGTGTGCAGCAAAGGACAGCAAAAGAATCCATTATGCTAATTCTTAATGCCCATCATGTCCGTGTGAGCTGTGCTGTCAATACAAACAATCTGGGATCAAGCCACATTGTCCAAATTAATAAGGCAGCAGGACTGTCTCCTGGAGGAGTCACACGTAAATATAGAGAAAGGCAACAAGAACTGCGTGAGAAGAAGGCGAATGTTCAGAATTCCCGAAAATTCAAAGGTAGACGCCTTTTTCGCAAGTCGCAGAAGTCCTGCAAGACAGCGGGGCTGCAAAGGAAGGGTACACATATGTATCTGATATGGCATCCACAATGGAGAGATCAATTGCTGTAGCTACAAATACAGATTGGGTGCCTAATAACATCCTTGGATGAATTGTGCAGGTTTGTTGAGATAGACACAGAGACCATTTTGGATCCAAATCTGAAATTATACAAATTGCTGCAAAATGTGGGGACGTAACCTTCAATCGGTACATGCTTCCAAGGCAACCCATTGATCCTCGGGCTACTGCTATTACCGGACTTCGTGTGGACAATGGTGCGTTGTACCGGCACTCTCAAAGGTTTGAGACATCACGCACTGAAGATGTTGCTCACGCCTTCCTTTTTTGAAGAGCTTGGGTTCTCAAACCATGCTTCTGGGACACAACATTGTAAGGTTTGATGCACCCCTCATTGTGAACTGGCTGAATCACTGTGGTCACAATTTTGTACAAGAATTTTGCTCCAATGTGTATGGCTTTTGTGACACTGTGCCACTAATCAGTCAAGGCAATGCAAGAAAACAAGATTTACTTGCCAGGACTTACCTAACCGGTCTTGAATGGACACCATTATTAGTGGTGCCCACTGCGCTTTAACTTATTGCATTATTTTGGAGGGATTACTCCATCACTTCCAGGTGGAGGATGTATCCTTTCAAAATAATGCAATGACAGTTTAGGCATTTTTCAGGAGACTGATTATTAATAAGCGCAGGAAAGAGAATTTGGGCAATTATTGTGCATGAGCAGTATGGGGTTCTCCAAATTTATGTTGGGCAAGATGGCTGGCCATGGCATTACAATTGATGAACTTGTCCATGAATACAAGTTAAATGGAAAGAAGGGTGCTGCAGTTTGCCTTGGTGTTCAAGTCAATGGTAAACCAAGAGTTACTAAAAACACCCGTGTTTTGAACAATGTAATAAGATATTTGGAAGCAAAACTAGCTGAAGAGGAGTTGAGTGTACGTCCAATCGCTGGTAATACTGATTGATGTTATTTTAAAAAAAACTATGTTTAGTGTTTTTTCCTTTCATTTTTCATGTGTAAATATTGTTATTATTTCATTGTTATTGCGTTATAGTTTTATTTCAACTAATTGATTTGTAAACAGCCATTCCGTTCCTGGTTTGTCCAGTTTCCAGGATACTTCGAGCAAATGCTGGAATGGATCCCTTGATTTCTTCGGTCAGTAAAGTAAATAATACCTCCCAATGTCACACAGTGACATAGAAAATGTTTTCAGATAATTCCAATGCTTGTTTCTCTTTGATTTTTTTCTTTATTACCCATGCCAATGATAGGATAAACCTTAGATTAATAGATTGCTCAACAAAAGATCGGTAGTTTGCTTCTCTCTAACACTACATAGCATTATAGTGTTAACAGAAATCCTAATCATTGACTCCTGCTCCTTTATCCTCATCCCAATCCTTTGTATTTTTTTCTGATATTCCCCTATTTTATTTTTGCTTTGGTAAAAGAACTGCAGGATCAAATGTTGTGTTTTAATATTTTTTATTGGTTGCAATATTGGCAATGTTATTTTCAGCAGTAGGATTAAGTAATGAGTAAAAGTTATATGACAATGTGTATATCACTGGATTCGTCTTTTTACGCTCGTCATGACAGACTGAAAAATATGTATAGTTCCATTTGAAAAAACAAAGTTACCTCAAATCTCGTAAAATACAAGTGATAAAACAGAAATGAATTCACGTATCAATTAGCCCCATTCCCTCATGCACTTCTGTGAAAACTGCATTGCAATAACTTCAAACCGCTCAAAAGTTAGAGGAGGTGCTAAAGTTACGTGACTCACCCTGTATATTGCGATGTGTCGTATGACCATCGCACGCCGCCACCCCAGTGTCACGCCACATTAACAGAAGCTCGGAAGGACAACGGGCTCCCTCGCCTCGCCTGAATCAGTTCCGCACAGCTGCGAAGGTCCTCCCCGAACCCTTAACCATAAATCCAATCCTCTTTGTGCCTCCAACAAAATGACTGACTTCCAGAACAACTGCGTTAGGAACACGGGCGCTACTACGCAGTACGGTAATCCCCTTGGCCCAATAAACATCACAGTCACAGCAGAAGAGCCACGCGCGCGCCTGTGTTCTAAACAATGCCATCCAATGAGAAGCCAGGAGGCGTCGGCCCCGACATAGCGATAATTATTTTATCCAATCAGTTCACGAATGACATAGAAAATTCTGGAATTCAACAAACCGACCTATGAAAACGATTGGCAGGAAGCACGTGACAACCCTTGCATGGTGTGAGAGAAGGGGAGAATCACAGCGAGAGGCTTGAATTTTGGAGACGGGTGAAAAACACGAGAGAGGGTGGTCGATCAGAGAGAGGGCAGAGACATAGCAGAGGACGGTCGAAATTGTCATCAGCATAAAAGTTATAGTTAGAGAGCGGCCGAATATCGGCCCTTAACAAAATTACGAGTGAGAGCAGCGGCGAAAGACAACAGTAGCGGTTGGTGAGAGGCAAGCATAGTGCCGACCACCACGAGATCTGCCCGGCCTTCATCCAGCCGCGGAATTTATTCCACACAGCCGGATTTTGGCTTACAACGTCACACGCGGTCCAGGCGACGTTTGACGACCTGAGACGCGCGCCTGCACTACGTCATTGCTGCACGGACACCCAACGCCGACATCCCGCGCGCCGGAGCATTCATCCCTGGGGGCCATTCTGAGGCCTGAGTTCCAACGCTCCAGCGTCTGAGGGTCCGGCCGCGTCAGCCCATCGGCCCGTCGGTGAGCAATCCCGTCGCGGTGACGTAGCCATCACGCCATCAACATCCTGTATGTGCTCATCACCATCACTTGTTTGGTTGCCACAAACAGTATTTTCATGTCCCCAGTTCTTTCTAATAAATGTGTCCCCGCCATTTTGCCTGGGTGAAAAAGCTTAACTTCTGAGAAAAGTGTTCATTATTACCGTAAACAAAGAAACCAATGCAATCCTTCGACCCAGGGCACTCACCCCTGAGACGCTCAACGCCGGCAGTAAAATAGCAGGTAAGTGGGCATGCGCTTGGCGCCCCTTAAATAAATTTAGCGCGTGTCCCCCCCTGCTATCTGGGAACGACCGTCATACCATCAGTGTGTCGGCGCTTCCATCCTGTGATGTGACCCCCTCCGACTCCATTCCAAAGAATCGGCACCCGACGTGGGCGGTTGCATTACAATATTGATTTAGCTATGTAGTTGTAACCAGTAAAAATGAACAAGTTATTACTTCTGTTTCTAGTTTGGTGTGATGCAGTGCCTATCTTGTTCTTCCCAATTTTTATTTTATTTTTACAGTAATGCCAATTTTTGAAATTGATTTAATAAGTTATACAGCTGAAACAATTAAATGCAATCGATTTCATTCAAGTTATTGTATTTTCAGAATGTCTCTTGAAAACAAAGAACTGACTCTTCAGTTCATTGAAGACTACAGGGGAAGAGAAATTTTATGGAATTCTTCCAAAAAGATTATTGTAATAAGCAACTGAGGGAAGGTAAGATTCTAAAAGTAAACTGAAAATTGTCAAATTAATCACACATTTAATATTATTATTATTATTGCGGATGCAGTGAACGAGTTAGCTGTGAAATACAGCTGTGGAATACTGAATATTAAAAATAAAATTAAAAGCCTCCGCTCCTACTTCAGCAAGGAATTCGATAAAGTTTCTAAAAAGAGAAGTGGGAGTGGAGGAAATGATGTTTACATTTCCAAATGGTTTGGTTTTGAACCATTGCTGTTTTAA
>JAHLJT010008052.1:0-10163 GCA_031308135.1 Acheta domesticus
CATAATTGTCTTTTCTTTAGAATTATGGCACGTTTTTACCTTTTATGTATTATTTTTATATATAGAATGCTAAGATATCAGAAAATCGGCCATGTTCAACCTGACTATTCATTAAGAAACCTTCAATTCACATATTTGTATTTTGAAATACGAGAGAATTCCTGAAAGTATACCAACATATTTTCCCCCATTTCCCTATTTCATAAATATTAGCCATGTTCTGAGAAATGGTCAATTGACAATACACCGAGGGCCCCTTTTGAGTGGAAATAAATGTAAATTCCCAGGAGGTTTCAGTATTGCTAATTTTGGACTTCTAAAATGTATGCCAGACACATCAGTAGATGTTCAGAAATGCTTCTCTGTATTCAAACTGATTTTGTCTCCCAATCGTTGCAGATTTGAATCTGCGATACTTGAAAAGTTTCTGGTGATATATTCCAATGAGAACTATTAAGAATAAATGTAGAAGAGTTTAAACATGTATGGAGTTTTACAATAATTTTTAATTTTATTGTGATTTAATTTTTTTTATTTATTATCCAATAAGATCAGCAGCTGGTTGCTGCTTTACATTATTTAGTTGATATGTTTACATATTACACACTCTTTTACAAAGAACTTAACTAATTACATAACAAGGGATACAACATGGATTACAAGTTAATACACTTTAATAGATTACAATTAATTTACAATACTGAAGAGGTATAAATGCTTCTCACAATGGGCAGTGAAACACTAGTACTTACAATTACTTATATTAACTACATGGGGATTGGTCTTGTGGATGGGAGGTGTGTATTTCCTCATACCAGCTAATCTATATTCAGTCTTTTTATCAGGGGGGAAGGAAAACATCTTTGGGAAATTTAGATTTAATTCTAGGGTTTGTTGGGCCATTTCTATTGAGATTGAAAATGTTTGTGCTTGGGCATTGGCTTAGTTTGCTTAAAAAATTATTGGAGAGTTTTGATAGAAATTCGGATAGTAGGGGTATTTTTAATTCATGATGAATTTGCTCATTTGTAATGTACCAAGGCGCTTTAATAGCCAGACGGAGGAATTTGTTCTGAATTGTTTGTAATTTTGTAAGTGATGACTTGGAGGCTCCTCCCCAGATTACACATGCATATGACATAGAAGGTCTTACAATTGACTTAAATATTGACAGGGCAGTTTCTGTTTTCAGATGAGACTTCTTGTTGATGAGTGGATATAGTTTGCCAATTTTTTGTTTAGTAGATTTTTCTATTTTCATTATGTGTTCTTTCCAGGTTAACTTAGTATCAAAATGTAAGCCAAGATATTTGATTGCTTTAGATTTGTCAGTCCAGGGTATTGGAGTATTTTGAATATTTAGTGGTGGTAAGACAGGTATTTTCCTTAGTGTAAAGATTTTGCAAACTGTTTTAGATGCGTTTAGAGCTATTCTCCATTTCTGTGTCCAAGTTACAAATTTTGAAAGATCTTCTTGTAAGAGTGCTCCTCGTTCGCAGGAGCTGGAGGAAATGAACAAGGTGGTGTCGTCAGCGAAAGTAGCCATTTGCGATTTTGCTGGTGAGGGGAAATCTGCTGTGTAGATGTTGTATAGCAAAGGGGAGAGCGATGATCCTTGCGGTACTCCTGCAGAAATATTTTCAATATGGGAAGCTGTGTTGTTTAACCACACTGTAAACGTTCGACCTTGGATGAAGCTTTGAATGATTTTATAGAGAAAAGAAGGTGTACCCAATATCTTTAGTTTATAAAGTAAACCTGCATGCCATACTCGGTCGAAGGCTTGTGAGACGTCTAGAAAAACTGCGAGAGTGTATCTTTTATTTTCGAAGGAGTTCGCTATATGGTTTGTTAGTCTGAGAAGTTGGTGGGTTGAGGAATGTTTTTCTTTGAATCCGAATTGAATGTTAGGGATTGCATTAATTTCATTTAGGTATTTAGTTAATCTGTTTAATATGAGTTTTTCAAAAATTTTGCTGATTGAAGGAATTAGACTAATGGGTCTGTAATTTGAAATTTGTTTATGATCCTTTCCTGGTTTGGGAATTGGAATAATTTCGGCATGCTTCCATTGCTGTGGGAAGTAACCCAACCTTAAACATGCGTTAAAAATAGCTGTTAAAACACTAATAGCTTGTTGTGGGAGTTCTTTTATAATAAAGTTAGGTATTTGGTCGTGGCCTGAAGATTTCTTTGGACGTAAGCATTTAATTTGATTATTAATTTCCTTCGGTGAAATAAATTTTGTAGGTAGCTCTGCTGTGAACCAATCTTTGTTGATTTCGTTTTCAACTTTATCTGTAAAAGCCGTGTCGTGAGATATGTTCGGGCTGAATGCCGCGGCGAAGTGCTTTGCAAATGCACGGGTTTTTTCGCTGTCAGTTATAGCTTCACTATTTCCTGATTTTATTGCTGGAATGTTAATTTTTTCCTTAGTTAAATGCCTAATTATTGACCATTGGTCATGTGAAGCTGGGGTAATTTGACTAATAGATTTCTGAAATGTTGTAAATCTAATTTTTTCGAGTTGTTTGTTTATATGATGACCTAGGTTATTTATTTGGTTTTTTAAGTGAGGGAGCCTGAGCCTCTGCCATTTGCGTCTTAGTTGGCGTTTGGTGGCAATCATTTTCAAAAGCCTATTTGGGATAGTAGGGTTCTTGAAACCTGGTCGTGGGACTGTTGTTTGCGATTCTTTAATTGCATTGTGGATGAGCGAGGTAAACTGTTCTATTTCAGTTTCTATTCTGATGTTATTAGTCATGTTTTTTGGTACTGACAGTTGGTGGGACAAGTAATCACGAAATTTTTGCCAATTTATTGTTCCTGTGACGATGCGTGGTCTATGTGTAACGGGTAGTATATTTACGTTGAAAGTTATTATTACCGGTGTGTGGTCAGAGTTTAATTCTGGCTGCGGGCTTTGTATTAACGGAAGGTTGATATTTTTTGTTAACGTTAGATCCAGAATGTCTGGTTTAACATTGATATGTGATGGATAAAAGGTGGGTGATGTAGGTGCATTTACTGTACAGGCCTTTTCTGATGCGATTTGAAAGAGCTTTTTGCCTTGAGGCGAAGTGGTATTGCAACCCCACAGTTTATTTTTAGCGTTAAAGTCGCCACTAATTATGATTGGACTATTGAGAGAAAGTAGCTGTTTTAGAAGGTCGGTTGGAAATGGTCTGTTAGGGGGCCTATACGCAGCAATTATGTGCACATCAAGTTGACTTGACTGCGTTAATTTGATTCCTATTGTTTCCAAGTTTTCAGAAGAAGGAGTATTTAAGCTGCAATGCGCAATTCTTTTGTGGATTACAATTGCTACTCCACCGGCAGCTTTATCGCATAGCCGGTCATTTCTGTAGGCTATGTATCCCGGAATTTTTAAATTGCACTTTGAGGAGGGGCGGAGGTGAGTTTCGGTTAGGCAAGCAATATCGATCTTTTTTGAACGTAAGAAATGCGAGAAATAGTCGAACTGTTTTTCAATTCCATTGCAATTCCAATTGAGTAGAGTTAAACCGCTTAATTTATTTTGAGCCATTAGGTAATAATGAAGAAATTATTGTATTGATTAAAGATTGTAGCTGCGGAACTAATATTGCCATGACTTGGGAGATAATATTATTAACTATTTGAGAGGTGAACTCTATGGGATTGTTAATATTGTTTGATGAAGCCACCTGCGCATAAAGAGGGGTACTTGCTTGAGGCCTTCTTGGATTGTTGATAATTGGCAATGAAGGAAAGTTAGTGTTATCCAGAACTGGCGGAGGCCCGGACCTTGTAGCTTGGGGTACAGGTGGTCGCGGTTGTTGGAAGTTTGCACTGTTCGGGGCCACATGACTTGAGTTTTGTCCTTTGTAGCGTAATTTTGGACATTGTTTGAAGCTGGCTCGGTGCCAACCTTGACAGTTTATACACCTGGGAGGGGCATTTATTGGCAATGGGCAAGACTCGTAATGATGGTTGCCAAGACAACGTACGCAGCGTGATTCGCGTCCACAATTGTTTTTAGAGTGACCGTAGCGTTGACAGTTTTTGCATTGTACTGGGAACGCTGACTTCCTTTTTTCTTCGACTTTAACTATTGCATTAAAAAGGTTGTTTAGTTTATATATGGTTTTTGCTATGTCGTTGTTTAAAAGTTCAACCGCGCACAGAATAGTGGGGGAATGGAATTTGTATATTCTATTGATTTTCTGCACCGGATAGTTCAGACGATGGAGTTCGTCAAGTACTTCACTATCAGAATAGCACGTTGGTATCCCACGTATTATTACTGTTAGCGGCCTGTTGGTTGGGTCTCTGAACGAATGAAAGTCTAGATGTTCTTCTTTACAGAATTTGACAAGATTTCTGAAGTCTTCAATTGTTGTAGGCTGAACTCTAACAGTTGATTCAATAATAATTCTATTATTAGTTGGGTCTTTTTTCTTGTTTTGATATTGTTTTGTAGAGAACTTAGATTTCATAAACTTTTTCAAATCACCCACTAATAGAGTATGATTATGTGCATTATGAATGAAAACTGGTGGAGTTTTTTCAATTAAATTTTCTGTGACTATTTCATTTGAATCAACACTATCGTCTAAGTCGCTAAGTGGTGCATATCTATTTTTTGTTGGTAAATCCACAATCAATTTGCCGCTGCCACTAGTTAGCCTGTTGTTTGGTACTGACCTTTTGGAGTTCTCACGGTCCTCTGAGAAGTCGCCTTCACGCTTTTTCCCTGTTGTTGATGCACTTTGATTGGTACTCTGGCCGATTTCCAGTAATTCGTGGCAACTGTTTGGAGACTGTTGTGGCGGGGGCGAAGTTTCTTGTGAGGGTTGTTGCTGTTGAATTCCCTGCTGGTGAAGTTGAGGTTGTGAGCTTTCCAGTTGACCTCGATGATGTTCAAACGCCTGTTGATGGGCTGGTATTTCACTGCTGTAAACAGCTTCCATTGCACCTCGCACTAATTCCCCAGTATGGGAATACTGATTAGAAAACATTTTAGTTTTACTGAAAACTATTGAGCACTTCCTACTTTAAATATAACTGTAAAAATAGTTTAAGTTCTGAACACACTGGAGCGCGGCGGCCCTCGCAGGTCGAGAGCACGCCGCAGACTAGTACGCCTTGAGCTTATCTACACGGAGCGGAGCGCTGCTGGCACGACCGTTCGCGACGGAGGCTCTAAGAGAAGTGCGGACCAATTTGAGTCGGACCAATTGAGTCGTTGAGAGCAAACTGATGTAAGTCACATTTTGGAAGATTCGAGTTAGACACTGGTAAATGGTTCGAACGTTTTTCCATCGCGGGCTAAAATGGTGTGAGTCAGACATCAATATTTCTTACTAGAGACCAGCACAATGGAGAAGTGACCAACAAGTTGTCATACCGCTGCACGCAATTGTGGTGTAAGTCACAGGTGGGACAAAACGATAGCTTCCTGGAACTCCCAAAATTGATTCTGTTTATCTGCACCCACCACGAAGAAGCAATTCGAAGAAGGAAAAAAACACTTAATCGCCTTTAGTGATGCGTGCAAAGGTCAAAATCACAACTTCAATGTTGCTCTCACTTAGTTGAAAATCGTGACAAGCTATATTTTCCATCACATTCGAACTCAGACAAAAATTTTGCATGCCATTTATTTGAATGTAATACATAGTTTTGAGAAACAGTGTGTGTTAGCAAAATAGTAATTGATATTGATTTATGTTATAAGAATCCACCTAGCGTTTTAAAGTTAAAGACAAGCATTTAAAATAGGAGGGGAGACTGTTGTACCTTGGATCACGATTACATTTCTATTTTTAAAGCCATTTTCAAAACTATTACAAGAAAGAGTCTCTCATGATAACACCATTATACCTACCCTGTTTTTTACTTTCTCGCCTTACGAATACTTCGTAAGAAGAGAAAGTTATGTAATCGTGCGGCGGAAAACGGGGAATTTTCGCCAGAAAATCTCTTATAGCAGGGGTCTGGTGACAAAAAAGTGGATAAAACCTGTTGCTAAATTTAGAAAAAAATCCTCTATCTCGTGGTGTAGTCAAAATCCATGATTTGTTGCTTCTTCATACTTCAAAATCGATTGACGGCATTCCGTCCGTCTGTCCGTCTGTGGTCAACGCTAGCGCCTAAACCGTTCGGTCGATTTTCTTCAAAATTGATATTCCCCGATGGTTTTTACTCGTCTCAAGGCCTCTTGAATTTGAAACCGATATCTTAGTATTTGAGGATACTTTACATGAAGCCCATTTTGAGATTTTCTAAATTAAAAAAAATGGCTCCAAATTTTTTGATTATATTTTGTTGTTGAATAGTGCGAAGAACGTTGAAGGGAATGACGTAGGTATCATTTTCGTTGATAGGCCCTATTTTTCGAAAATTGCAAAAAACTGTTTAAAAACTGCAAAATTGAAGATAGAGATTTTCGCCTCAGACAAAGTCGGTTGTACAAAATTAGCACTTCAAATAAGGTCATGTACCATTTTTTGGAAAAACGAATAGTTTTTGCGTAAATTGCGATTCAAATTTACAAAAAAAAATTTTCTCAAAAACCGCTCCAAATTTTTTCTTTAAATTTTCTGCACGTGTGTATAAGGGAAGGTAAATATATAAATAAACTAGTGGTGCTATAGAATGGCACATACTTTCTCGCAGTAGTTATTTTCCAAATGCCGATCATCCGATAAATTATGTGGAGTAAACCGTTCACCGCTGCCTTTCTTGGTCATGTTTTTTGAAAGACATGTTTTTCGCATGTTGACAATTACCGGCTTCCTAATGATAGAACTGATACAGATCGTTTTGACTGAAATATAAGCAGTTGTTCCGCAAGTCGTTCCCGTAGCGCGGTTGGTTAATGCACCTTCGGGTTGAGATCTTCAATAAGGAAGGTACCGAGTTCGATCCCCCGAGGGGAATTTTAATTTGATGAATGTGATGTTGCAGGAAAAAAACATTGAAGAGTGTAGATACTTTATTGAAAATCATTTGAAGTACTTCTACTCACGAATAGATTCAATATAGATAAATAGACAGGACTTGTCTGTGTTTTCCCTAACTGCGTCTTTTAAACAATTTTTCAACTCTGTTATTCGATTTCTGAAGCGTATGACATGTCAAATCAACCGTTGTCTAGTATATATCTGTATGAACCAATTTAAGTAAAATTATGAGCATTTTAACGTTAAATTGTAATACAATATAACCAGAAGGCATGCGATAAACTTACAATCCCTAACGGTTCCGAAATTATGATTACTTTCTAGCCTTACGAATACTTCGTAATGCGGTTTATCGCTGCCTTTCTTGGTCATGTTTGAAAGACACGTTTTTCGCATGTTGAAAATTACCGGCTCCTAATGATAAAAGCGATAGAATTACGTTTTGACTAAAATATAAGTAATTGCGATAAATGTCCTGGAAATGTCTGTATATATTTGTTCAAATTTTTAACTTTTAACAATTTTTTACTTCTCTTGTATTTGTAAAGCGTTTTGCCATCGTATCAATTGTTTCTTAATCATGCATTTACCATTTTATAGGTCGGTTCTATTCTTTCATGGTTCTGTTCGACAGTGACGGTGTTGGTGTTGCGTAGTGGTATAAGTGCCGGTTCGTTGAATTTGAGTTTCGGTTGTCGGGTTTGGTACCGAAAAGGTTTGCTGGTATGAAGTTGCTTTTTCTGGTTTATGAAGTAGTGAATAGCAAAAGGACCGTATAGAAGCAGAGCGAGAAAGTATGTGCGTTGGAAGCACCACTAGTTTGTTTTCAATTATATTTCAAAAGTTTTAGAATTTGTATATATATATATATATATATATATATATATATATACACAGAGAGATACGTGATCATTGGTACGAGACCATAATGTGCCATTGATCACTCCTTAAATTTACCTTGGACCATAAACTCTTGTTCCTATAAGGTAGATAATATGTACATAAAAACATTTTTCGGCAGAAATTTACGTTTTAGTATTTCATTACAAAGAGAAATAAGAAAGTGTAACCTAATTTTATCTGTAAACGTGTATGAAAAATCACGAAATTAAATGCGAATCTTACAACTCAATTAAATAATTAGATATGTAAATAAATGTTACTCAAAATTAGTTAACTAATCATTTAAGATTAAAGTCAGAAAGGTCTACTTGGAACCATAACCGTCCATCAGTTCTAGCCGACCATCAGTTTCCCCAACTAGTCGCCTAAAACAGCTAAAATTCTGCTGAACAAAATCACACAAAATGTTTTTTTCTAAAAACGTAATATACATTTTCCTTAAGAACAAAAATACAAAGACTCTGTACAACACAACAAATAAATATGTTAACAAAAACAATCTTCATAAACACTGCAATAATACAGAATAGTATGTAGGGAACACAGTTCGTCTCTTCTTCACATACCAAGAACATAAATAAAAGCAGCTGTTCGATAACGCAACTTGTGAATAGCCAATATTTAGTGGTGGTCGGCTTTTTCTAGGATTCTTGCTGTTGCACGATGTGAGCTGCGTCGTTAGCAGAGACGCACTGAATATGATAATTTAATCGGTAAAGGCAGAGTGACACAATTAATTATTTGCATTTTCAACCAAAATCGAAGATGTTTCATTGTTGGATTTTCTGAGTTCTTGAGTAGTATTTTGCATTGCCGAAGGCTGCATAGATTTCTTGCAAATCCTGCGCGCATTGGAAGTAAGTAACATAGAATATTCTTATTGTGCTAGATGTCAAAATGCTTGTGTCCGAAGAATAGTACCAAGTGCAAGAATAGAAACGGTGAAACAACATTCCACAAACTTTCTCAGTTACTGACTTTAAGTTATTCGAAAGGCATTATTAAATAGGAAAATAACATATCACTCACCAAATGAAATGAAATGACTCCTTTCTATACGATTGGCAAAGACAAGAACCTTAATGACGACTTTTATTACGCTGTCTGCTGGGAAATACCTTTCGGTCAAATTTTGCAGCGTGCACTTATTGTTTAAAATGCATTTCTACTTCATGGCAGCCATTCTCACAACTGGCTGAAAGAAAAGAATACGTTGATGTGATTGAACATCGCAATGGCCTTACGTAGCAAGGAAAAGTGTAGCAGCATATGTATCCATCATACTTTGTTGAATAACATGTAGAAAAACCCAGAGAAATGGAGTGTGACAAAGAAAGGCAGCGTATTGGGACGTATGTAAAAAACATTAGTGCCATGTAACACACTACCTAATCTCCTCGGTTATCCCACTTGTTTTAATTTCATGTATCCTGGCGTGTCAACTGCTATTGTCATTGGTCTCGTAAGTGTAATTCACGTTCGAACATGGAAGATGGCGTGTTCTCCACTGGACATCGAGATCCTACGCCGACGTGAAAGTCGGCATGTCAGATTTTCCCATCCAGGTATAATCACAAGCAGGTATAACTCATCAGGGTATAACTCAGCCCAAGGGCGGATGAGTTCTATGCTTCCGACGGGTCTCCCACCATGTGTCGTTGTGAAGTGCATGTAAGTGTACGTGTAGAAGGTGTGAGGATAAGACAAGGAAGGCCCATTTAATGTATCTACTCCGGCCTTCCATATCGATCTGAGCCGGTCGCTCGATTTCTCCTACAGACAGGCTGAGCTCAACCCCGATACCTAGCTACTCTTGCTACCGTCGCGACTAATGACCCTAGGACCTCTCGGTCAAAGGCCTGTATGCATCAATTCATACCCCGAGCCACCTCAGCCCACCTGTCTGAAAAAGGTCTTAGGACTCGAGCCCTTGGACCTCCCGTCAGAGTCATTTCGGGGAAACAGTAATGTTGTCTCTAAGCTAACTCAACCGGTAATAAAACAGTGTACACGTCAGTGTATACCCGACGCTGAGCTCTTCATCCCTTAGCCCTCCATCCCCACTCCCCCTTTCCTCCTGCTGCGTCTCCGGCGCAGCGTCGGCCAACGGCGCGGAAAGCTGCAGCCTCGTGTTCCAGTCCCGTGCGCGGCGAAATTGCCTGGCGGCGGCGGTGACGGGGCGGAGCGCGGGAAAAGCGAGGGACGCCCTGCGCGCAGGGCCTCGGCCGCCGCCAGACAGGGCAGGGCGGCTGAGTCAGCACGTGAGAATTTGCTACATGAACGATGGACACCGTGTACTACTTGCTTACATCG
>JAHLJT010008053.1:0-12745 GCA_031308135.1 Acheta domesticus
TAATATTTCGTAATCATCTGCAGTCATTTTCACCACTTAATATAAATAAATATAATTGGCAAAATTTTTATAAATAAAAATAAATCAAACAATTATTTTAAAATCCAATGTTTGTTTCCTGGAACAGTTAGTGTGAAATTGTGCACTGTCTTTTATTTAAAACCAGTGATGCTAAAGCAGCATGTACTTTCTCGCCCTCATTTTCATGCAAAATTGCGCGAACAGTACTCAAATTTCCAAAAATTGTACATGTCCTTATTTCAAAATTAATTTTTAAGTAAACATATTTCATTAAGGAAAAATGTATATCTTTAATATTTTAGTTGTAGCAACACATCTGAAAAAAATTGAACCTTTTGCAATTTTCGAAAAATCAGGGTTTTCAACGCTCATGAGACCTGTGCCATTCTCTTAAATGGTTTTTTCAATACTATCCAACAACAAATTTAATAAAAAACGATGGAGCCATTTGTTTGAAAATTTGGAAGTTGTCTCAAAGGCTTCATGTAAGTCACCTTCCAAATATAAAATATTTGTTTCCAATTAAAGGGGCCGTGATATCCGCCAGATAGATTGGGGGATATCAACTTTTGGAGAAAATCGGGTAAACGGTTTAGCCGCTAGTGTTTTTCACAGACAGACGGACATACTGACAGACGTTTTGCCGTCGTATAGATTTTTCGGTATCAATAACTCAAGAAACATGGATTCTAGCTACACCACGTGTTAGAAGATTGATTTTTCTAAATTTAGCAACTGGATTTATCCACTTTTTCGTTAAAAGAGCCCTGTAATAAGAGTTTTCTGCCAAAAATTTGCCGTTTTTGGCGCAACATTACCTAACTTTCTCTCTACTCCATAGCGAGAAAGTAAAATATATGAAGAACGCAGACTCAGGGACACTGTTCTCCTCAATTGTGAGAGGTGCGGATGTTTGCGACCTGCTACCGTGCGCTTTGTCTCTGGGACAGTATATTTAGTGGCAGTAGAGCGTTGCCATAAACCTCAGTGAAATAGCGTGGCACCCCACTGTAGCAGGAAATGCTCGCTAATTACTGCGACTTACGGCTTCTCCTTACTGCGTCTACGAGCTGGCTTCCTCCAGGCGTCCCACAGGCTCAGGTGCGACTCTCTGACGCGAGGCTATTGAAAGCGTAAAAGAGCACGGCGAGATGTCAGTTCAAATACCAACGTTTTGGTTGTAGTTAAATCATGTATCGACTAATCTCATCTAAGCCTTTCCTCAATTAATTTCCCTAATTAGATTCAAGTCAAGATTTCATCTCTTGATGCTTTTAATATACTCATTCATGTTCATTTATTCTATAAATATCTATTGCAATATTCGAATAAGAAATACATAGAAAAGATGCAGTACCCCGTATATATATATATATATATATATATATATATATATATATATAATGCATATCGATATCGTTATATTTGTATACTACCAATATGATTTTCTGTTGAATAAGACACAAATATTTGAAATGGAATAAAACATTTCTATTTATAAAACTACTTCTCTCCAATGTTTGGAAATCAGTCGCCTCGAATTGTGCAAAAATCTTTTTATTTTTTTTATTTTTTAGAATTTTTCTTTGTTTCAAATAATTCAGATACTTACCCGATGAAAAATTGAATTTGAACGCCTCAACATAGATTGCAATATTGTCAGAAATAACAATATTGCTATTATGATACACGTAGAGCAATGAACTGAAGAATTAGATATATGGATCTCGAGAATATTTCAATTTAAGTAACAAATTTTAGTAACCAATGATGTCACAAAAATCCAAACGCCGTACGTATTATTAGCATTTGGTAACAGAGAAGGGAAAATACTGCTTTACAGTGCTCTGATCGAAAAAGAGAGGTAATGGAAAACTCGATAACCCTCTAATTTAATCTCATAAAGTCTACTTCCCTTTGGATATCACTTCGTAATCACTGCGAGAAAGGTCACTCTTCGATCCCCAAACCAGGTCACGGTAACCATTACACACGACCCCACGGAGGGGTGTATCGGCGGGCAGCATTGCGAAAATTTATGTGGGCGAGCGCAAAGCGATTTATTTCGGCCGGAAAGTGCGGGTACAGCGCGCGGAGACATGGCCGACCGCCGCCCGCCGCCCGCAAAATGGCGCTGGAGGAGCGGTCGGCGATGTAAACACAAAACGCACATCGGAAAAAGCGCAACAGCAGAGAGCGCCGGAACAAATTAGAACGCGACCGACCCGCCCCCTCCGCCCACTCCGCCCCCCTCCGCCCCCTCTGCCCCCCTCCGTCCCCCCTCCGCCCCCCCTCTGCCCCCCTCCCGCCCCCCTCCGTCCCCCGTCCGCCCCTCCGCCACACTCCACCCCCTCCGCCCCCCTCCGCCCACCGCCCGCCCGAGCGGGATATGTCGCCATGCATATGCATGCCGCGTTGTGGGCCAGGGGGGCGGGGAGGGGCGCCTTGTGCCCTGGGCTGACAGGCGACGCTCGGCCGGCGCCCGCTGGAAGCGAAAGAGGGCAAGTTCCGGAGGCGGCGCGCGGCTGCAATTGGGACGCCGAGGAGCGCGCCTGAGCTGCCTTCAAGCAGGCTGTTTGGAAAGCGTCAACGACATGAGCAGTCCTTCTATGGTCACGCAAATCTCTAAC
This sequence comes from Acheta domesticus, assembly GCA_031308135.1. Taxonomy (NCBI): domain Eukaryota; kingdom Metazoa; phylum Arthropoda; class Insecta; order Orthoptera; family Gryllidae; genus Acheta; species Acheta domesticus. Next base: position 2,652 of record JAHLJT010008053.1, read on the forward strand.
AGGGGATTATGTATTTTAGCTATTATTATTATTATTATTATTATTATTATTATATTATTATTATTATTATTATTTCGTTTGGGTCATCTAGGGACCATGCAACAACTTCATTGCTTCTTCTTTTGTCCTTCTTTCTTCTTCCTCCAGTACTCTTTCATCTTCTCACTGAGTATCGTTTTTCTCTCCTCGGACCATTTTGATCCTGTCTTCTTTCCTTCGTGTCCTGGATTCCTTCCATTTTTTGCACTTTCTTCTTAAACATATCTCTTTTTGCTGTACTTATATTGTTTCTTTCCAAATATTTCCTAACTTCTTGGATCCAGGCTATTGTCGACTTCTTGTTCCAAAGGTATTTAAAAATCTGCTTGGTTATATGATTATTATTATTATTATTATTATTATTATTATTATTATTATATTATTCCTCTATATCCCGACTAAAGATGTTATGAGTCGGCTCAATATAAAATCTACTCCAGGCTGCAACCAGCTATCTAAGAAGCAGATCCGGTGACTGTCAGTGCCGCTAGAATACTTTGCGCAAAATGTGGGCTGTTCCAAAGAAAGCAATTTCTTGCACTTCCCAGTCTTTTGAATTACCTGGGAGTTTAGACAAGTTCTTACACAAATTGTGCGGATCAAATCCCAGAGCTCCGATAACTATTGGGACGACCTGTGCTTTTACGCCCCACACTGGGCTGATCTCGATTTCCAAACTCTTGTATTTTTAAGATGTTTTCTCTGCCTCCTTGTGATGTTTGGTTTTTTCTTCCTCTCAGTGAGGAACATCAGTGTCCAGCGCTTTCGATCCAATAAATAAATTGACAGTTGATGTAACATGCTAGTATGAATGATTTCTTGCCTGTAGGCAATTAAGTGACACAAAGTATTCAAATGGGCAGGTCTTGTTTGCTCGGTTAGTGATATATTAACTGAACACAACTACAGTGATAGACAGAAATACTTTTGACTTATCAAAAGTTTGCAATGTCTATGCCTGAAAGTCGCACTTACTTTTTTTCAGGAGTCTCAACATGTTGCTCTAATGTAAAAATTATGTCGAGAAGCATTTTCAAAATGCAATGCATAGAGAATGTGTGCCTAGAGAAGGGAAACGCCATGTAAGGAGTTCTCCAAACAGTTCATGTTGCTATTTAGCCAGCAAAGACTATATGACTAAACGAGGGTTTTGAGTGGGTGAATACCACTGCAAAAACAGTGGTATTTATCAATGTCATTAGTTAATTGCTCCTGACTTATATTTTATTTTCCAAGTTCATTTGGTACTATTACAAAAATACGCCCATAGTTGACAAACGGGAAACTGCGGTGCTACATCACCAGATACTTTCTCGTATTATTAGCAAAGATTACCAAATGTCTTATTGCAACTCTGTATCATCTGGCTGTCCCGGGACAAGCAGCTCCTGTGCCGTAGTATTTGACGTTTCAGGCAACACGTGACCTTCCTCTGGACGAACTGAAAGTCTATCCTACCCACACTTCCATTACTGATTCTAATCTCCTAAAAATGTGAATCGGAGGAACAATACCTTTAGATTTTCGAACATTCAAAACTTTGAATGACAATTAGTTTTTTAAATGAAAATCAGTGTACGCATGTAGAATGTAATTATGTGTATAGTCAACTCATAGTATTATGTAGTACACGCAATAATTATCATGGAAGCTACATGTGCATATTAAAAATAACAATTTTTTTATCAAAGGAAACAGAGACTGAGGCGGTGGTTTTGGCTACGTCAGCGGCGGCACTGTTTGCCACATTACAGTTTGTACGCTCTTATTCGTTTGACATACGTTTTTCAATACTGTCTCTCATAAGAACGCTGCCTAGAGGAAACGCAAACACAATGCTGAAAATATTGATAATTATTATTAATTAAATTGTTATGTATATTATTAAATATATTTTCTGTTAATTAATTAATTATAAATATAGCTTCTCTTACTGTAATGTTCGTAACATACGGGTTTCAATTCAAAAGGGACAAAAGACAACTCATTTCACAATAGGTAGTTTGGGTTTGAAAGTGCTCTCTGCTTCTGGAACAATCTACATTTTTGAAGATGTAGAAAGTAAGCAACAAGTATGAAAATACAAGTATTTGCTTCTTAAACATGTAAATGATGGCAGGCAAAGCACCAATCCGTAGCTCTATTTGTAATTATACCTCTCAGGACACTTATTTCAAAAAGCGTATAAACGAGCTGATAACAATATTAACTATTTGTTCTTGGATGGCACGCACGTCACATATTGTTATTTTTGCTCCTTTAATAAAATTATCTATGCCGATTTCAACTTGTAGTTCCATTTCCTCCGGATTTCTTGTGACGCAATGCAATTTTTAGGCAAATGAACTTCATTGTACATGTGATCACAAATTAGGTTAGTCATAATTCAATATTAAATAATCCTTCAAAAGAGAAATTATTAAAGGTATCGATATTCTCGTTTGTACCGAACATACTTATTAAGATCCATTTCAAGTAACGATTTCTATGTCAGTAAAACAGTCTTAAGCAATTTCCGAGAACTTAATTCTTCTTTGTTCTGTGTCTCATAATATAGCGACGTCTATTATTTCTCTACTTGATTATTGACGATTTTAGTGTGAAATAATGGTCTATAATGAACTTAATATTAAGACAGTTAAAGGAGGTTATCCATAAAGTATATAGCCATAAAATAATAAGAAGTGCATTTTTACTGCTCATGAAAAGAAAATGGAAGAAATTATTTTCTTACAAGACAGTTGTAGGGATTGCAACACTTCAGAAGTAGGTATCGTTATAGCTACTATATTCATGCTTATCCGTTCCTCAACGCACCATGGAAGTTGTGGGTGTAAAACACCAGTTACTGAAGTGCTTACTTGATTTGCGATGCCACAAAGCTAAATGAATATAATTTCTTACTTGTTGAGATATTTTATTTGATATTACTTTATCTTAGCATTCGTTATTGCGAATCGGCAAATAAAGCTTGGTAGACCGGAAGGTGCTGGGTTGCATAGGTTAACACACACGGTGTCATTGATTGTAGGCTGTCCCGACTTGTCTTTCCGCATGTTTGGTAATGCGGTGCCTGTGTAAAGTGAAACAGTGTGTGTGTGTAAGTGAAAGAGAGTGGTGTGTGTGTGTGTGTAAGTGAAAGAGTGTGTGTGTGTGTGTAAGTGAAAGAGTGTGTGTGTGTGTGTAAGTGAAAGAGTGTGTGTGTGTGTGTGTGTAAGTGAAAGAGTGTGTGTGTGTGTGTAAGTGAAGGAGTGTGTGTGTGTGTAAGTGAAGGAGTGTGTGTGTGTGTAAGTGAAGGAGTGTGTGTGTGTGTGTAAGTGAAGGAATGTGTGTGTGTGTAAGTGAAGGAGTGTGTGTGTGTGTAAGTGAAGGAGTGTGTGTGTGTGTAAGTGAAGGAGTGTGTGTGTGTGTAAGTGAAGGAGTGTGTGTGTGTGTAAGTGAAGGAGTGTGTGTGTGTGTAAGTGAAGGAGTGTGTGTGTGTGTGTAAGTGAAGGAGTGTGTGTGTGTGTGTGTAAGTGAAGGAGTGTGTGTGTGTGTGTAAGTGAAGGAGTGTGTGTGTGTGTAAGTGAAGGAGTGTGTGTGTGTGTGTAAGTGAAGGAGTGTGTGTGTGTGTGTAAGTGAAGGAGTGTGTGTGTGTGTGTAAGTGAAGGAGTGTGTGTGTGTAAGTGTAAGTGAAGGAGTGTGTGTGTGTGTGTAAGTGAAGGAGTGTGTGTGTGTAAGTGTAAGTGAAGGAGTGTGTGTGTGTAAGTGTAAGTGAAGGAGTGTGTGTGTGTAAGTGTAAGTGAAGGAGTGTGTGTGTGTAAGTGTAAGTGAAGGAGTGTGTGTGTGTAAGTGTAAGTGAAGGAGTGTGTGTGTGTAAGTGTAAGTGAAGGAGTGTGTGTGTGTAAGTGTAAGTGAAGGAGTGTGTGTGTGTAAGTGTAAGTGAAGGAGTGTGTGTGTGTAAGTGTAAGTGAAGGAGTGTGTGTGTGTAAGTGTAAGTGAAAGTATGTGTGTATAAGTGAAATTGTGTAAGATAAATTGTGTGTATATAAGTGAAAGTGTGTGTGCGGGGGGGTAAGTGGTAAGGAGGAGACAAGGATTAAAAAGAAAATATTGCTGCGATCCGTAGCCCATTTGTTAGGCGTCTGTTTCGGGGTTTACCTGTTTTCCGAGAAATCACGGAGAATTACTGGTCAATGAAGGAAGTCGTGAAAGATATCCTCCAGGCAAAGGTTGAGATCGCTATGCTAGCACCTGGTTGAGGTTGGCACCTGCAATGAAGCTAGTGTCAAAACTCGTCAGAACCCGAATCCTAGGGCCTGCCGGCCAACGTTGTGGCAAATGCCATCGAACTATCGCAGCCACAAAGAGCCAAATAAGGCCCTTAATCCGAGCCGTAGCTGTGTATGGAATTTCGAAACCAGGTATGAATAGCTGCGTCAGGGCGGCCGGACACTGGCTGGGTGTATTCTAGATGTTGCGGTGCTAATCAATCGTTTCCGAATCACCCCGATAGTGGCTGGAGATGCTAGCTGACATTGGAACTCAGTTGATATCCCAAGTTTACTTCTCATTACACACATATTTCAGAATCCAATTCAACACGTTATAACTCCTCCAACACTGCACAAAGGAACAAACCGGATCACAAAATAGTACGTGAGAAAAAGTACCGGAAAGTGACGACAGGAGCGCGATAGTAAAAACTGAATCTAAAATGTAAAGAAACTAGTGGAGCTACAACAGAATACACTCTCTCGCGTAATTCTAAATTTGCAATTTTCGAAATTTAGAGAGAGAATTCCACGAAAATGAAACCTATGACTTTTCTTAAGAGTTCCTTGCCCCTGGAAAAAATTTGAAGCACAAAATTGGAGCGGTTTCTGAAAAAATGTTTTCTCTATCATTTGCAATACAGTCAAGGGAAATTTGTGCGAAAACTACTCGTGTTTTCGAACCATTGGACATGATATTTTTATAGAGCTGATTTTTTAACAGATTTTTACCTAAGACCAAAACCTTTATCTTCAATATTGTAGTTTTAAAATGTTACTTTTTTGCAATTCCGAGTTAGCCGGAAATGAGTCTGGATCATTTTTTACCTTTCTGTCAGGTTACAAATAGAAAATACAAAAGAAATAAATTTGAAACCGTGTTTGAAACAAACGTTGTTTAACAAAATTTAAAAGTACTCCTATTTTACACAAAATTTCATAAAATTACTCATATATTCGGAAGTTCGTACATATCTTCATTTCAAGACCTGAATTTAACGTACAGTTTTCATTAAGGGAAAAGCCTCTATTCTAAATATTGTAGTTGTAGAAACACTCTGAAAAAAATTAAACTGATGCAATTTTTGAAAAATCTGGGAATTCAATCCATTCTTTTTCTGGATTCTGACTATACAACGTGTTAGACAAAGTACGAGTAATTTACAATACGTAGGGACAAGATTTATTCGTTTTTTCCGTTACTAGGGTCCGGCAAAAAGAGTTTTCCTATAAAAAAATTGCCTTTTCTGACGCACGATTACAATACTTTCTCTTCTTACGAAATAAGGGTGAGAAAGTAAAAAGACGCATTTCTTACTACGTACTACATTTTTCTGTAAAAAAAATACATCCACTCTGATCGTCACTACTCTGTATTAATGAAAAATGAAAAAATACCGTGTACAAAAGGATTAAGAACCGATGAGATGATACTTTATTCTCCATTGATCTAACAATAAGAAAATCTCCGAATCGGGGATCCTGGTCCAATGAACAAGTTGCATTACACACACAGTAATATGCGTTTCGTGGAGGGTAAACCGGAAAAGAGATACACGTTATTGCCGAAACAAAAAGATGGAAATAGCTTGCTGGTTAATATGCTGGAAGACAATTTCCCTATTGCTAAATCGCCCGTACGAATCATCAATTCAGTGATTAATTATACAAATCTTGTGTTTATAAATGTAATTTTACACCTGTTATTTTGGCAATATCGTAGCTTGTGTCAATCCATAATAAAGTGTATCGTAAATATGATGCAATAATGAACTCGAAAATTGACGTTTTGAATTAAACAAGTTTCAAATGTTCACTATCGGTGAAAATCAAGGTATTACTTGCATAGTATCACACAACCTATTCATTAAACAAATGAGCTGATAGACGAAACTGCTTTTCATTGCTATCTCGTTTGTTTTCTTTTGTTCTGTCTCTAGCTAATATTACAATTTAGCACAAATGTTACCCTACAGAAGAGTAAAATACTTTTGTTCAATTGTGAATGTAGTGAATGACTATATATTTAAATTTTAATGATTCTTTTACTGCGTACAATAAGGATCGACGTCTTAATACAAACATTTTTTTAAAGTTTATACTCGTGATCCGACAAGTTAGTTTGCAAACTCTTCGTAGAAAATAGGTTACAATCCTTATTTGGAAAAACAACTGTAGTCGACCTCAAATTACTTCCTTTGGGACACTCGCCGATCCGATCGCCTTCCTGTCCCTTCGAAGTAATTTTGAAACGGTCTCTGGAAAGGCCATCACAGCTGACATATTAGCTTTGATGTCCCCAATGTTATCAAACTGTCGTCCTTTCAGAAGTCTTTGATCTTCGAGAATAGAAAGGAGAGATTCGGGAAGACCTCAGGTAAGTGCGGTGGGCGGTTGTAAAATTAGAGCGCGGCAACAACGTTGGACATGGTGAATGAGAGCGCTATTATTAAGTTGTATACCAGTGTTGTCAAGGTCGATGCCACGAGCGGGAATCCGTGGCACGAGTGCCACGACGAAATCGCCCATCCTTGCAGTTTCATTACCTCGTCACCAGAGACAACGTCTTCCCTATTGTAAAACGGCGGGGTTACTAATAGTTTCCTTTCCCGATGCTAGTTGCGCAGAGAAGCTCGTGGCATGCTACGGAGCCAGGACGCGTGTCACTGCCACCAGTAGAAAGACCTTGACACCACTGTTGTATACCAATCGAAGGGAGTTAACGATGGGTATCAGAGTAATTGTTTGACCTACGTTTATTCAGGTAAAGAGTGACTGTGTCTTAGTTGAGGTCTTTTATTATTAAAACCTTTATGAACACATAGTGATAGACATCGGTTGAGGGTTGTTTAAAAAACACTAATGGGGCTGCACAATGGCACAGACTTTCTCCTATTACTTCCATTCGTCCCAAAAGTAGGACTCCATTTTCCTCGAAAAGTGAATTTTTTTTTGTTTCTTCCATTTAAAATTAACTTAGAATATCACCATCTCTTGATCACTCAGGCAGTTGCGGATCTTAAGGGTTAAGGACATTCATCATTGTACTCAAGAAAAAAGCTTCATTCTTGAGCGCAACGGTGAAATGATTAACTCTTTCAGAGGGAAGGAAGGATGAAACGGGTTCAATGTTCAGCCTCCGCTTCACCCTATATTATACAATATTTGTTTTAAGAATAGCTTAATTTGAGTTAACATTTATGGTGTAATCGGTCTACATTTTTGAGAATAATATTCAGACATTTATTTTAATATTATCTAACTTGCAATAATGTTAATAACAGTAACTGCAATGTAAAATTACAGGTGAGGCAGGGAAGAGACTATCAAATTTACTAAATAAATAGCCAGTATGAAACATTAATGACAGTGAATCAACTCTAGAACTGGACAAGAAGAAATTATTATCGTTTTACAGCTAAATTCAACCTTTACCAGCTCTCAAAACAGTTCAATTCTCCAAGTCGACGTCCACAACAGACAAGCTACATGTACTACAGATTCACACTATCCATCATTAAATTTGAGCCAAATTTAACTGCAGTGAATGGAGTATGAAAACGGAAAAATAATATAATGAAATATTTTGGAAATGTTGCAGAATTATCAACAAAAAGATGTCAACTAATTCAAAAATGTTACAGCGCGTGGAACCATTGAAATTATAGGCGCAGGACAACCAAGGGTAGATAAAGAACCTCCTGTATTTGTTGTGAACCTCCTGCAAATACTGTGGACGTGATTTTGTTGAGGCGTGTTTATACGGTCGCCAACCATTCAAATATAACAAACAGACAAATTCAGCGTAAATTTGGTACAGCTCGTGTTACAACTTCCGTTCTCTAAGAGCGACCTTCTTTCGAAATTGATGGTCTTTCATTCTTCTTCCACGTCCATTTAAACTCCGCGTACGTGATATTTTCCTCCTCCATTGTGGCATCGAGCATTCCGCTGATGCAACGGGCGGCGCAGGGTCTATTCACGGGTCGGAAGGTCGATGGCAGCCTCAAGCGGGGCGCCGGCTTTAGCGCGGGCGTTGCTCTCGGCAGACGCTGCCGTTTTGGACGCCGCGCCGTTGTGGGTTTTCTCCGCCCCCACTCCACCCCCCCACAAACACTAACCACCCCGCCCGGCTCCACGCTTTCTCCCATTCCCACCTACTTCTACATACAGTTCGTAACTCTTGTTTGTACAATCCATCATTTGCTCGAAAATCGTTCGTTTTAAGTGGAAAATTGAGACTAATACAAATGTATTACCAGAAATTGAATGATTCCAGTGGAATAAAATGTTTACTTTGTACACCTAGACGAATGCTTTGAATTGAAGTTCACCAGCACGTTTAGTTACTCGAGAATTAGCCTCTAGGAAGATTTCTATCTAAATGTACTGGTGAACTTCAAATTCAAGGCCATTTTGTCTAGGTGTACGTTTAGTTGCTCAGGAACCTGCCTAGAGGCAAGGAGTTTGAAAGAGACTAAATGTGTTGGTGAATTTTAAATACAACGCCATTTCGTCTAGGTGTACAAAATTAATTTGTATTTAATTAGAATTATTCAATTATCTTGTAATGTATTTTGTATTAGTCTCAATTTTCCACTATAAACTAATGATTTTCGAGCAAATTATGGACTGTACAACAAGACTGTTACTAACTGTATACTGCAGTGCTGCGAACGGATTTTGGCTGTATCAAGGCGGATATGCTTCAATATTTCTGTAGATCTTTCGTGGTCCTTTTTGTAACCTTCTCCGATTTCATCCATTCACATTACTGAATATAATGCACAAAAGGTTCACGTTTGTAAAACCATCATAAGCAAATATATTGTATATTATGTATTAAATCCAGAAATTTCAGTTACTTCTCTCTGTATCTCTACTATATCCGTTTTGGTATTTGATTACCTTCCGCTTTTGCATTTCCTTCATTAGGTGTTCTCATTAATATATTTCCTGCGATTTCCAGATTCCGTCCCTTCACTAGTGTCCAGTTCTCTGTGTTTCTCCGTCTTTCCACCTTTTGTTTACTGACTCATCTCTCTTTACCACGCCAACCGAATCCCGATCAAATCGATATTCTTCTTTTTTCTATTGTCAGCTTTGTAACCTCGTATTCGGCCCGCGTTGTTCTCTTGTCACTTCGAATTAACCTCCTCCCTACCCCTCAATCCTCTCGTTCCCCGCTGTATTTCTCTTCTGCAACTTTTCATTGGTAGCATCTATTTCCCTTTAATTCTTTCCGCCTTCTGCTCATAGAAACGCCTCTGTATCTCAACACCCTTAGAGCAAACTAGTCGCAAGCGTCAGATCTACCTCTGGGCCTGGCACCCCCCCCAACCGTCTTTCTGTCCGTCTCCAGCCTCGCAGTCGATCCCGCTGTGCAGCGCATCGCGGCTGCACACAAGGAGGCGAAAATTGGGCGTCGGCGCCGGGCCACCCGCGGCTGTGGCGGGGGCGGAGGGGGAGGGGCGTGTGTGAGCTGGAGGGGGAGGGGGTGAAGATGGAAAAGGCGGCGGTGCCAGCAGGAATGCGCGACGAGCGCAAGTTGCCAAGCGAAGGAGAGCGCCGGGGGCGGGGCCGGGGGCGGGGCCGGGGGGCGGGGCCGGGGGCGGGCCGGGGGCGGGGCCGGGGGCGGGGCCGGGGGCGGGGCAGAGAAAAGGACGATGATAGGGTGGGAGAGGGTGAATGAGGGTGCTTGGTGGGATTGGAGGTTGGGTTGGGTGGAGGCGTGAAACGGGGGAATGGGAACGAGGCAGCGATGGAGCGGGGGCAAACTGAGGTAAGAGTAAGGTGAGCGGG